>CAOJBK014477293.1:0-16138 GCA_948294925.1 Codiaeum variegatum | reverse complement strand
TAGTTCTAGTGAAGAAGGAAAATGGAAGCTACAAAATGTGTGTGGATTTCATAGACTTGAATAAAGCTTGCCCAAAGGATTCATACCCATTGCCAATGATAGATAAACAGGTAGACTCCACATCAGGATACAAATTCGATGAAGATAAAATATCCCAGCTATCAGGGGAGTTGGAGTCATTCCCTATTGATGAGGAGAAACAAGAGAGATATTTCAAAGTGAATCAAGACTTAGACGAAAAGCTTGAGGTGAAGCATTTCTTGATGAGCCACAAATAAACCTTACCACAGGATTCCTCGAAGAAGCCAGGGATCAGCTCAAAAGTGATTACTCATAAACTCAATATGGACCAAACCTTTAAACCAATTAAGCGAAAGAAGAGGTGCTTCAGCACAGAGAGGTGGGTTGTCATTGATGAAGAGGTAGAAAAGTTGATGGAGGTTGGATTCATTAGAGAAGTTCAATTTCAAAAATAGTTGGCTAATGTAGCTTTGGTGAAGAAGGCAAATGGAAGCTACAAAATGTGTGTGGATTTCACGGACTTGAATAGAGCTTGCATGAAGGATTCATACCCACTACCAATGATAGATAAATTGGTAGACTCCACAGCAGGATACAAATTCTTCTCTTCCTTGGATGCCAAGCAAGGATATCACCAAATTAAGATGGACTTGGAAGACGAATATAAGACAGTGTTCATCACTAAGAAAGGCACTTATTGCTACACTTCCATTCCCTTCGGCCTCAAAAATGCAAGTGCAACATATTAGAGGTTGGTTAACATGACATTTAAATATCAAATAGGCAGAAACTTGGAATCCTATGTGGATGACATGATTGTGAAAAGCAAAATCTTCAAAGAACAAGTAGGGGACCTGAAGGAATTTTTTGAAGTAATGGTTCACTATGGGATGATGTTGAATCCAGAGAAGTGTGGCTTCTTTATTCAATGAGGGAAATTCCTTGGGTATCAAGTGAGCAAGAAAGGGATTGAGCCCAATCCAGATAAGTTAAAAGCGATCCTAGACGTGCTAGCTCCGAAGAATTTGAAGAAGGTACATAAGCTAATAGGGAGATTGGTGGCTCTTAACTAATTCATGTCTAATGCGATGGAAAAGTACCTACCATTTTTCAAAAAACTAAGGAAGAATGAAACCTTCGAATGGTTAGAAGATTTCCAGAATGTCTTCAAAAAACTTAAAACCTATCTAGGGTTAGAGCAAGTGATGAGCAAACCATTGCCTAGGGAGAAAGTGCTCATATACCTCTCGGCATCTCAGTATACAGTAGGAGTTGTATTAGAGAGGGAAGAAGATGGAGTCCAATAGCCAATCTACTACTTCAACAAAGTCCGACAAGGATCAGAGCTTAATTATTTGTCCATTAAAAAGCTGGCTTATTGTCTTCTATTATCATGTAGGAAGTTTAAAGTTTACCTCTATGCACATCAAGGGGTGGTGGTGATAGATAAGCCCCTACAAAAAACTCTACAAGCTAAAAACCTCTGGGAGGATGTTATGTTGGTTTGTAGAGCTCGAATAGTATGCTCTACAATACTAGCCCAGAGTGATAATTAAGACTCAAGCATTAGAAATTTGTATCTCTAAATGCTCATTCCCAGAGGAAAGAGGAGAGATTGCCGAAGAAGGCGAGGCTAGAGCAAAATTGTCAACCACTTGGGAGTTATATGTTGATGGAGCCAGTGCTCAAAAAGCCAGTGGAATAAGGATCATTCTCAGAAATGGCACGAGGGTCCTCCTCAAGTATGCTATGAAGTTAGACTTTCCTACAACCAACAATACAGCTAAGTACGAAGCACTAGTGTAAGGGCTCAGGTTAGCTGACTTCCACTTAGTGGAAATGCTATGCATATTCAGTGATTCAGAATTAGTGATGGGACATGTCGACGGGATATTTGAAGCCAGAAAGAAAGAGATGTAAAAATATTTAGCCATCACCAAAGAGCAGATACAAAAGATGCAAGAAAAAGGGGTGAAAGTGGAATAATGAAAAGTTTTGAGGCTTCAAAATTGCCAAGAAAATAGTTTGAGTAAGCTAACAACAGCACACACCTCGGGATACCCCAACAAAGTCTTCATGGGGACCCTATCGATACCCAGTATAAGTGAAGGCAAATAGGTGATGAAGGATATAATACATGCTTAACAAGTAAAAGACCTCCCCTAGGAGGCACTCATTTGTAGCGAAAGATATAAGACCCGTTCGAATTGGTGAAAGACCTTACCTAAAAGGCACAAATCCTTAGCAAAGAAAAAATACCTGCTTAACTGGCAAGTAATCTCCCCAGTGAAGCGTGAACATTAGGCAAAGTACATCTCGAACCTATGATGTTTCGACAGGGGACTTAGTAAATTTAAAGGCAAAAAGCACAAGCTAAAAAGAGTTGAGAGTAAAAGATCTTCAAAAAGCAAAGACTACTTAAAACCTTCAGATAGAATGAAATGACAAGAATAAAAGAGAATTTCTATTAAAATTAAAAAAATGTATAAGTATACATTTACAAGTATACAAAGAAGATTTACAAAAAGTACATCAGATTGTGAAGGAGAACTATTAAGGATTAGAGCCACCCTCCTCGAGATCCATATCTTCATCCATGTCTGAACTCAAAGTAGAAGGAAGATCCTTGTATTTATCAACATCGAAGGTGAGGGAAGAAGGTTGAGGAAGTGTTCTCAAATACTCGTCGATGGAAGGAATGATAACCTTCTTCAGCTCATGCATTTTGAAGGAGCTAACATCTTTAGGGTGCTTTGCTACTATCTCCTTAATACTTTTTTTTGTGCCAAAGCAATCCATGCCTCTTCATGATGTACTTCCCTAGCCACTCAAAGGAAAAGAAGTCTTTTATGGATTTGCATACCCCCTCTACATTCCTCTTAGCCTACCCAGACAAGGATTTCAAAATCTTCTGTGAAGAGTGAAGGTCATCTCGTAGCTTATCTTTCTCTTATTGAAGGGTGTGATTCTAACCTTCGAAGGTGATCACTTACAGATTTAGAGAAGTGATTAGCTCTTCCTTCTCCTTGAGCTTAGTGCAAAGATCTTCAAGCTCCACTGAGGCTTTCTTTTTATCTTCAATGGAAATGTCTCTCTCTGAGTAGGCGGACTTAAGACTAGCAGCAGCTTGGGTAAGAGCATCTTTAGTGCTTTGAAGCTCCAAGGATGATACTGAGAGAGCTTTTTCCTTTTTGGCCAAGCTCCTCTTAAGGTTTTCGTTCTCTAAAGAGTGAAAATACACGATGCTCTCCATCTCTTAATGATCAGAGATGATAGCCTTTGTAGACCCTTGATGAGACTTCACTTTCGACAGGGCATACTACATAGAACAAACAAGTGTTAGAAGCCATAGGGGTCAAAAATAACTAAACAGAAAATGAAAATACTCATCTTGAAGGAAGCTTGGAGAGTAAATCTCTGAGAAAGGATTCCTTTGGCATCAGGAAGCCTCATCCTCTCTAGAAAGAACTCATCCCCCATTTATGTCAAAATAGAGGGAGGTAAAATTGAGGTAGAAAAGAGGTTGTGAAAGGGATCAGCAACAATTAGTTGCTTGGAAGAGTGTTTGGGCTATTCTTTGGACCTATGAGTGCCCTCCTCCTTGATTGAATGATCCTCCTCATGGGAAATAGAGGAAGTTCCAGAACCTTCAGCAGAGGTGGTCTACTCCAAAGAAGCTCTTTGGCGAAGAAACATCTCCATCATAGACTTTGAGTTGTAGCATGACTAATAAAGAATAAACAAAGCCTCATCCTCTTTATGGGTTGGAGTGGGAAGACTCTTGATGTTAAAGTCCTTAATGAATTCTTCTAGCTCTATAGAGCAAACCCTAGAGGTATACTCATCGTCGTCCTCCATATTAGCAATCTAAGATAACAAACAAAACATCAGTAACATTTAAGGACATGTTTGGGGAAGTTCGATGGGGAAAGTACCTAAACAGGTGATGAAAAAGGTATAAACATGTCCTCCTCAACCCTTTGGGGAGGAGGCAGAGCTAGTATAATGCGAGGAGTAACCTCTACTTGAGTGTGAGTTGATGCCTCACCAACTTGTACACCCTCGGTGTTCTGCAAGAAAAAAGGGAGGTGAGTACGAATAAAGCATCAAAACATAAGAAGAAAATGAAAGCCTACCTCAAGCACCAAAGGAATAATAGTAACTTCTTCAACCCCAAAAATGGGGAAAGTAACAGCAACAACTGGAGGCACGAGCTCCACTGAGGGATGAGACAAAGTCTCATCAGCTTGTGTGCCTTCAACAACCTACAAAAAAATAAAAGAGCAAGTTAAGAACAAATAAAGAGAAACAAAAAAAAAATTAATAAAAGGCATACCTCAAGAATTGAAGGTAAAGAGGTAGAAACTTCGCCCAATGAGGGAGCACCTTTCCCAACAGCCTCCCCAAGAGAAACTGTGATAATAAAATGAGAAAGAATTAGCATAAATAGAAAGGAGAACTAAAAAATGAATGAATAAAGAACTTACCAACCCTTCATGATGGTCTCCTCACAGAGTGCTTCATTCTCATCTTGCCCACTTCTCTGCCATCAGGAAGAATCACTCAGAGGGGCTTAGGCTTAACATGAGAAGTAATCTTAGCATACTACCTAGCCTTCCAAGACCTTTCTAGCCTCCTGAGAGTTTCAGAGACCCCCTGAAGGTCAGAAGAAGAAGAGGAAGAGGATGATGAAGTAGAGGAATCAGAAGAAATGAAATTATCGGAAGGCACAGAAGTCTCAGCTGCATGAGTAGAGTCACAGCCTCACCAAATCCAGAGGAAGGAGGAGAAAATTCCCTCTCTAGAAACTCTTTCATCATAGCCTCTTCTTTACAAGAAGTTATAGATTTCGATCAGTCGGTCTTCGGGATAAGGCAAGTTGTAATTCGGATAAAAGATCTGGAGCATATTGTTAAACTCCTACTCATCCTTAGTAAGTAACTCTATCATATCGAAGGCATGCCTCATCACCCACTAGAAATGAAGCATCTGTGTGATCCTATCCTTGAACTTTTGAAGCACTAGAAGCTTCCTATATCGCCTCTTTTTCTCGAACCCAAAAGTTCCCTTTGAATGGAGAGAGGAAGAAGCAGCAGCTGTTGGGAGGGGCAGAAGCAAGTGAAGAAATAGGAACATGACCTCAAAGATGATGAGTTTGGCTTATCTTCAAAATGGGATCGACTTGGAAGTGTTCCCTAACTTTTGCTTAGCTAATCAAACAATAAAGGGGCCATCTTCATCATCATCTTCAGCTGCAGGCTTAGGAGCTGGCCACTTCAAGCCAGAAACAGGGATAGTAGAATTGGGTCCTACTGAAGGAGTAGGGGTGAGGGGGTAGAAGATAGTTGAGCCCTTGCACCATCTCTAGAAGACAGGTTCCTATAGTAGACCAACAAGTGAGGTAAATTCACCTTCTGAAGGTGAAGTCATAAGATTGTTTTCTAGATCTCCTCCTTCATACGGGACCGAAGCTCCTCCATAGTAGGATCTCGAATGGGAATGACATGTGTGAGATTCAGCTTCAGTATCTTAGCCTTCTCCTCTTCAGATCATACCCCTAGCATGAGCTAGAGGTCCTCATTCATTGCCTTTATAGGCTTCTCTGCAAAATGGAAAAGAGGTGTCAAAATGGCACTGCAAGGAAGCAAAGATCAAAATGAAAATGAGAAGTACATAGCCATGAAGTCCCCAAGATAGAAAGGGAAAGATAAACGTCCATCTTTATCTTCTAAGAGGCTGCTTCACCACAAATCTTCAAGATTGACCAGCTCCCTCAAACTGATCAATATTAACAAATCCTCCTATCATCTTCAGTGAGAGGAGGGTTTCCAGAGTGTTTGTGGGGCTCTTTATAATCCTCATCAAACCCAAAGCTAAC
This sequence comes from Codiaeum variegatum, assembly GCA_948294925.1. Taxonomy (NCBI): domain Eukaryota; kingdom Viridiplantae; phylum Streptophyta; class Magnoliopsida; order Malpighiales; family Euphorbiaceae; genus Codiaeum; species Codiaeum variegatum. The sequence continues at coordinate 10,239 of CAOJBK014477293.1, read as the reverse complement.
TTCATTTGTGCCAATGTAGCAGATCCCACAGAAGTGGCACTTCCAATCATCCACCTTATTGGGCTTGTAGGAGAATAATTTCCTATTAGGCCTTCTGAAAGACATAAAGACCCCAACATCACCCTGACATGACCCGAACTGAAAGAAGGTTTGGATAAGCTCCATCGAAGGGGAAAAATCCCTAGGAAGAAACAAAGGACCTCGAAGTCATGGATATCAAGGATAGAATTAAGTCTGAGAGTAAAGGGATCACACCAAAATGTCAGAAAACATCAAGAAAAAAAGCTCGTGGGAGGAAGAAATAGGCCTCAAAGCATCTGGTCATAAAAGATAACATAGTCTTGATGCCCAACAGAAACATTGAGTTGAGGTTTCTCATAAAAGATGCGGTGTGAAGGGGAAGGAAAAATGAAATCGACATCAGAAGCGATACCATCGAAGTTGGCTTGAAAAGGTCCCCAGTTGATGTTCGATTTAGGAACCACATTGTTCCAAGCAAGAACAAGAGACTGAATGATAAAATCTTCTCAGCTAATGAGAGGAAGCTTGTTGGAATGGTATTTCTTAGTGCAAGCCATTAGATTAAAGAAGACGATAAGAAAGAGAAGGAAGTTAGCCGAAGAGGCAAGAAATTTTCAAAGGATAGAGAGGGAAAATGAGTCAAAATGAGAAGGAAACAAGTCAAAATAAGGAGGTATATATTGACCTTCTAAAAGACCTTTCATATTCTCGACCGTTATAATTAAAAAATGACATATGGCAGACCATTTTAAATGAGTTGCAATTCCATGTGACATAAGGACCTTCGTCGCAACACAAGCTTTGCAAGAATAGGAGTCGAAGCTCATAGAGCCACAATAATCTATCAAATTCCCTCATCATGAGAGGCACGGATCATTGGCACGCTCAGATGATGATCCCCAAACAAAGAGCGAAGATCTCAAAACACCTTCTCAGCAGATTTTGTCCAAACAGAGGCATCGGGCTTTGAAGCTGTTCAGCCTCTTATGAACAAAGGGGGCCACTGATATGGGTCAAAATAAAAAGATAAAAAGGACATAGACTAAAAATAATAACCAAGGGCCCAGGGAAATTTGAGTCCAAGCCCAAGGACCTTCGAGCAAGGGCTTCATCATTCCGCTTTGACTTGAGGCTTTGCCCTAGAACACGTCAAAGCCACCTATTTGAGTGGGGCCCACACAAACCATACAGAATGTTCTCCCGGACACGTGTCAGACACTCAATATAGACAAATGTCATTCTCTCACTTGGAGATGACTCACTGACTTATGCAAATCTCTCTACTTGGCATCCATACAATGATATAAGTGTCCTAAAGGAATCTTACAAATAATATAAAATTTCATGATGGTACAGATTTCAAGGAAATAAATCATAATCCTAAACACTCCAATAATCTAAGTCCAATATCCTTTTTGGACTCTTTGGGCCCAAGACACAAAAACTCATTCACTGACATGAGCATTGAATGATCTTTACCTCAAGGCTTGACCTTCTTAGCTCACATTTGTTTCATTGTGTAGGTATCCAATCTCAAAGGATCCATTCGGTCCAATCCACATTGGGATATCAGAAGTTGTTAGGCTTTAGTCCTATCAAATTATATTAATATGTAATTTAGGTGGTATTTGGTAAAACTGAAAATTAAATGCTGAAAATTAAGTATTAAATTTTAAGTGCTTAATAAAATAAGTGATATATTTTTTAAATTATAAAAATATCTAAAAATCTGATCACTTATTGTATTTAGCATATATTTTAAGTTAAAAGTTTTAACCTATCATTTTAAATAATTTTTTACTTAATTTAAACTTTTAAGTCATAGTTATCAAATGGACTTAATTGAATTAAGTGCTAAAAATTTTAATTTTTAGTATCGAATGAAATTAAGTATGATTATCAAATACTCCCTTATATTATATATTAAAATAATCTTTTTGTAAATTAATTGTCAAATTTGAGAATGAAAAAACAAGACAGGCTATCATTTGAGAGTAATTGAAGTATATTTTTAATAATGTTTAATGTAATAAATTTATTCCATATCTTTGATTAGCTATAATTTTTTAATGAAAAATATGGCTATAAATAATCTTTTGTAACTCACTATAATATTATAATGAAGGGAATTTACTGAATCCTGTAGTTTTTATAATCTAATTTAAAATAATTTAGCACTTAAGATTAAAAATTTTAATCTTTTATTATTGGCTTAATTATAAAAAAAAAATCTGAAATTTATTTATTTATATCTATGTAATTCTTTTAGTTGTATCTCTAAAGCACTTACCTTTTGTAAATTTTAAATTAAATGGAAATCTAATGTAAGAAGATCCGACTTTCAATTAAAATTGATATGTGGTACGGGAGATTACTATATCATCATAACACGTCATCAATTCTTGAAATACTCTAAATAATTAAAAAAATTAAATTTTATTAATTTAAAATACTCAAAATGATTAGTTAAAATATTTAGTTTAAAATTAAAATATTTAGTATTTAATCATTTTATGTCCATTTTATGATAATTAAAAGTTTAAATTAGCAAAAAAAAATTATTTAAAACAATAAATTAAAATATTTAACTTAAAATTTGTGTTGAATATAATAAGTAATTAAAATTTCACATATTTTTACAATTAAAAAAATATATCATTTATTTCTTAAACACTTAAAATTAAATATTTAATTTTTAATTTTGTCAAATGTCACCGAATTGTGGCACCCAATATATATATATATATATATATATCGGATTAGAGCCAAATGAGAACTATGAACTAAATGAAAATTATTGAACAAAATCCTATCATCTATTTAAATTAATATAATGACCAAAAAATCAAGAAAAATAAAAAATATATATATTTATCCAGACTTCATTAATGAAATTACAAAAACTTTCAACATTTAACTTTCAATGTTTAAAAGTTTTGTTTAAGATTTTAGTTGTTAAAAATTTGGTTTCATCTTTATAAAAATTTAGTTTTAGTTTCTTAAAAGTTAAGTTTCAATTTGTTAAAAATCTGGTTTCAATTTGTCAAATTTTTGTTTTCGGTTGTTAAAAGTTTGGTTTCATAAGAAAAAAAAGTTTGGTTCGATTATTTAAAAGTTTGGTTTCATAAATATATAAATTTGATAAATAGTTTAAAATCACAACTTTAAAATACCACAAACTTCATCTTTCATAAAAATTCTTTCACAAAAAATTCACCAGAAAAATGAAATCAATCACTTTATCTAATTGAAGAGGCTGTTGATGTAATCACGGTAGAAGAAGAAGAAGAAGGTTTCAAACAGCTAATCACAGTATGAAGCTTGAAAATCACAAGCAAAATGAAGAAGCTTTCTGTTTACTAGCTTTTTTTTAATATCATTGATGATTTTTACACGTGAAAGAGAGAGAGTGTGTGTGTGTTTTTTTTTAGTTAACCTCAGTCATTCATTGGTTCTTATTGTTAAAGATTTTATAACTTATTTTTATCCCTTAATTCCTATTTTAATGGATTCTTATTAGAGTCCAACTATATATATATATATATATATATTGCATTCATTTCATCATCAAGCATATAAGAATTAAATAGTAATTATTCTTTTTATTTCGCTTGTTTTATAATTATTATTATTTAGTTTTTAGTCAAATTCAATAATTGGTATCAGAGCCACTCAGTCGTAGATCGTGTTTTCTGACATTTTTCTACATATTAGTTGTACATAAAAAAAATCGTGCATAGTTAGGAACTGTGAAGTTTTATTGATTTAGAACTATACTTGCTAGGCTAATTGCAATACTACTCAAACCAAGTCCCGATGGCAAACTCAAGTATTGTCGGTGTTATTAAAAAATTAAATAATAATAATTACAACATGTGGAAGACTTGCATGGAATCATACTTGCTAGGTCAAGACCTATGGGAAGTTGTTGCTAGGCCAGAGGCTACACCACCATCAGAAGATAAAAGTCTCCAAGTCTATTTCTTGAAATAAAAGTCTAAAACTTTAGCAAAATTTAAGGAATTCAAGCTGATGATTGAAAGTGAAGTTGGAAACAAAATCCAGTGCCTTCATACTAATAATAGAGGAGAATACAACTCTGATGAGTTCTCAAGTTATCTTATCCACTGCAAGATTAGGTGGCACCTGACTTGTCCAAATACACCACAACAAAATTGTATTATAGAGAGAAAGAATAAGCATTTAGCAAAAATATAAAGGAGTATGTTGCATACTAAGAATTTCCTTAGGAGATTTTAGGTTGAATGCATGAGAACATTAGCTCATATAATCAACAAATTTCCTCAGCCAAAGATGGAATTTATTTCTCCATTTGAAAAGTTGTGGAATATGAAACCTATGGTAAGCCACTTTAAAGTATTTGGTTATGTGTGCTCTGTATTTGTACCTATTCATCTACGTAGCAAGTTTGATATGAAGGCTATCAAGTGTATATTTATGGGCTATGATGAGCATAGAAAAGGGTGGAGATGTTATGATCCTACAACTGGCAAGTGTCATGTATCACGAAATGTTGTGTTTGATGAGACATCATCATGGTGGACCACATAATATGCTGCACTTTCTCAGACAAAAGAAGTGGAACAATTTAAAGAAAAAGAGAAGACATAAGAGGTTCGATAGAGTTTAGAGACTACAATACAGTTACAATCTCTAGAGGAACTATGGAAAACTGGTGTTTATCAGAGATCAAAGAGTCAACCAATAAAAGATATGCTAAAAGAACAACCACCACAATTGAGAAGATCAACGAGGCCTAAAAAGCCAAATCCTAAGTATGCCAATATTGCACTATTAGAAGAAGAAAAATAGCCCATATCATATGAAGAGGCATCATGAAAAGTTGAATGGAAATGACCACGGAAGAAGAGATCAAAGCCCTTATTGAAAATCAAACTTGGGACTTGGTTCTAAAACCTAGAGATGTGAAGCCCATTACATGCAAATGGGTGTACAAGATCAAGACTCGTCTAGATGGTTCAACTGAGAGATACAAAGCTTGTTTGGTAGCATGACGATTCTCATAACAGTATAGATTAGACTATGATGAAACGTTTAATTTAGTAGCCAAGATTGTAATTGTTCATGTTTTACTAGCACTTGCTGCAAGTAAATCTTAGAACTTGTGGCTGACGATGTAAAAAATGCCTTTCTAAATAGAGAGTTAGATCGATAAATATACATGGAGCAACCTAAAGGATTTGAAAATAAGAGTAATACCGAGTATATTTTCAAATTAAAGAAGGCATTATATGGGTTGAAATAAGCTCCTGGAGCTTGGTATGGCAAGATTGTTGAGTTCATCATCCATAGCGACTATGGAGTTGCACCAGCAGATTCGAGTTTATTTGTCAAAGCTTGAGAAGGGAAGATAGTAATAATTCTTATTTATGTTGATGATCTCATCATCACTAGAGATGACGTTAATGAGATCCACCAAACCAAGAAAAATCTATCAATGCAATTTCAGATGAAAGAACTTTGGGGAGCAGAATCACTTTTTTGGATTAGAAGTGGAGCACACAAAGGAATGATTATTCTTGTGTCAAGAGAAATACATAAGAAATCTTCTCCAAAAGTATGGAATGCTTAACTACAAGCCTATTGTTCTTCCAATAAAGGTGAACTCCAAATTGAACATTACAGAAGGCAAAGATTTGAAGGATTCAGTGATGTATTGGCAGATAGTTGGTAGTTTGATCTATCTGAAATTAACAAGACCATATATTGCATTTACTATTGGAGTAGTCAGTCGGTTCATGCAAACTCCGAAAAAGCCTCACTTAGAAGTAATTAGGAGAATTTTGAGGTACATCAAATGAACACTTGATCTCAGTTTATTCTACAAGAATGGAATTCCTTGCAAATTGGAGGGATATTATGGTGCTAATTATACTAATGATTATGACACACAGAGGTCAACTACTGGTTATGTGTTTAATCTAGGTCCTGGAGCTATTATTTGGTGTAGTAAAAGGCAACCAATAGTGTCACTTTCAACAACAACGGCAAAATACAAGAAAGTACTTGGTTAGTATAGTTGATGGAGAATTTGCACCAACCTGTAAATTATCTAATTCCCTTGTATTGTGATAATCAATCAACAATCTGTTTAGTTGAAAATCCAGTCTTTCATGCAAGGACAAAACATACAGAAGTTCAATATCACTTTATTCGAGAAAGTCTCTAGCAGAAAAAATCAAAATGATTCAAGTAAAGACAGAAGATCGATTAGTAGATATTTTCACGAAGGGTCTTAATAATGAAAAGGTACAAAAGTATTGAAAGCATATGAAGATGATTTCAAGAAGAAATTTTAAAGAGAAAATTAGTAATGAGGGGGAGTGTTAAAATAATCATTACTATTTTAATTTGTGATATTTTTTAATGTTGTTAAAATTAGTTTTAAAATTATTTTACTATATTTAAGATTTTATTTTTAGCTTTTAAAATTTATATAAATACATGTAATTTGTATTCGTTTCATCATCAAGTAGAAAAGAATTAAATAACAATTCTTTTATTTTTTCATTCCACTTGTTTTACAATTATTAATATTTAGTTCTTATTCAAATTCAACATGTTCTTTTCAAATGTATTAGCTTTGCATGATAAGTTGTTTTTTATACTTCAATATCATGGCATTAAAGAAGCTCAAAGCCCATCTGTGGTAAAAAAAAAATAGGAATAACAATCTCATCTACCTCTAATTTTTGGTCAACTTTCAATTCTACCTAGTTCTTTTTTTACTTTCAAAGTAGGTAGCCAACTTTTGGTTTCAATTCTACCTAGTTTTTTTCTAACTTTCAAAGTCAGAATCTTATCCTCAAACAGGGTAAGGAGAGTAGAGGATATAGTGAACCTATCACATGGAGTTTTATGTTCCACGATCGTGATTTTCTCAACAAGCTTAGGGCGATATGCAGGAGCTTCATATATAACCTGCAATGGAAAGGCTAGTCAAGACACACAAAATGACAAATACTTATGATATTTTATTTTTTGAAGGTTTTAAAAATAATTTTGTTTACTAGAATATATACTCTTTTATCCTTCAACACCCTATAGTTTGTCATCAACTACTTCAATATATGGTGACCAGATCAAGAAAATAAAACACTGAGAAAATATGAATAGTGATGTTCGTAATTTATCACAATCTTACCTCCAAATCTCTTTAAACATCAGGGAAGAATTTTGTCTAGAATGATTTCCTCAATAGAAAAAAAATGTGGTGAGAAACATTAGTTCAGAACCAAAATATTAGCTAACACTTTAAATAAATTGCAAAACTCACGAAAATTGAGTCTAGAGTTCTTGTCAAACACATTTAAACAAAAAAAAGCATCTACTTTATAAGATTTATGAATTACAATGGAATTTTATCAATTGAAACAACATTAATTGCAATTAATAAAATGATTATGTATTACCTTGCAAATTTGTATATAATTATATAATGATGAAAGTTTACCTTTATCGATAATAGCATCACAAGAAACAAATTGAAAAGAACTCATATCTCGAGCATCCATTTGAATATCTAAATCAGTGCAAAGGGAAAAAATCAAAATAAAAAGCTACAACAAAATCAAAGTATTTGAATAGCTAGTAGATGTTGTATATATAAGTAAAACACTTGGTATTTCAAAATGATTCTTATTCCACATTATTAAAATATAAACTCATCCATCACTTTATATAACAATACACCTTATTAGGCTTGTAAAGAGTTGGGAAGGATGTGGCCTCGCGCATATAAAAAGTGAGCTTCGATTTAGCCCATTCAAACCAAACGAATGCTAAAATCCATGATTCCCAATCCCCCCCCCCCTTGTGCATGATATGGCCTCTGGCCTAGTTCAAACCCAATTTTAGTTTTCAGAAATTTTATTTTATTTTTGGCTTACCTAAAAAAATATTTTCTCAACCTTTTAAAATTTTTATTTTGAATTTAAAACTATTTCAGTTACTATCTATTATCTTTCATTCATTTCTGTAATAATGCTTTTAAATTTCACCTAACCATTATTTTTATAATAATTGGTTTTTATGGTTGTTGTTAATTAAATCCTAGCAACAATATTTTCAAAGTGCCTATAAATAGAAGTTCTATCTGTGCATAAATGATATACTAAAAAATAATAAAACACTGTTAGGTTTTATATTTTACTCACTTTCTGTTTTCCTCTTAGCAAATGAAGTGTCTGTTCAATCCTGAGGAATTATCTTATGTAAATCCTTAAGGACAGAGCTAGTTGGTATGCTTCAGGCTTATTTTTGTTATTATTTTCTAACACATGATGTCTTCAATCTCTTCAATACTTTCTTCAACCTTTAACTGATCTTTTTTTTTATGACCGAATAATTTCTAACTCTACTGCAATTTCTTTCATGGTAGGTCATTTATTTCCATTTAAATTCAAGCATCTTTTAGCAATATTAGCAACTACAAGAATATCTTTTTTATTAGAGTGTGCTATGATGCGTTCATCAATTATATCAAAAACTATGCTTTGTTCCATCAAGAATATAAAATATGCAAATAAACTTCTAGTTTCTTCTGTTCTTTCCCAAGAAATTGGTTTCTTCCCACTTAAAAGTTCGACAAGAACTACTCCAAAGCTATAAACATCACTTTTATCTGTAAATTGACTGGATTGAAAATATTAATGGTCAAAATAACCAAAAGTACCTTAAACACTTATCGTAAAATGAGTTTGATCGATGGTGATTGATCTTGAAGTTCCAAAATCTGATACTTTGGCACTAAATTTCTTGTCTAACAATATATTTGTGGACTTAATATCACGATGATAAATTGGAATAGAAGCTGCTGAATGCAAACATGCAATTGCTCCAGCAGCTTCACTAGCAATCCGTAGTCTCATTTCCCTTTATAATTGAAACTCCTCATTTTGGTCATGGAGATAATGAAAAAGCAATCCATTTGGTATAAACTCATAAACAAGTAAAGGAACATCAGTTTCCAAGCAACATCCCAATAACCTTACCACATTCCTATGATTAATTTGTGGAAGAACCCCAACTTCATTAATAAATTCTTAGAGCTTTCCCTCATCAACAAATATTGACGATTTCACTGCAACAATACTTCCATTACTTAGCATTCCCTTGTATACAGTGCCTTGACCACCCTGACCAAGTATTCTATTCTTTTTAAAATAATAGGTAGCCTTTTCCAACTCCCTGAAAGTAAAAAATTTAGTTTTTTTTTTTGCACACTGCCATCACTTGAATTTAGTTGTTGCATTAATAATAAACCACCATTTCGTTTAAAGAACTTCTTTTTAAGTCCAATATCTCTCTTTTTCATTACAAGTTTGTACACCCACCAAGTACCGAAGAGCAATGCCAACACTCCAACCACCCCAACTATAATTGCATTATTCACAGAGCGACAAACAAAAATTAACGAATCATATCAATTAGTAGAAATAATCATATGAATTAGATTGAATCAAAATATTACACTACAAGAAATTTCAGATTTATTGACCTCAATTACTGACCCAATTTTTGGGTCAGTAATTACTGACCCCATAATTATAATTACTGACCAAATATTGATCCAATTTGGAATAAAATTAAATTAATTAATTACTGGCCAATTACTGACCCAAAAATTGGATCAGTAAATTATTGACCCTTTTTTTGGGTTGGTAAGTGGTCACAAAATTAGAGGGAAATAATTATTCGAAATCTCGCCAGATTATACTGACCAATTACTGACCCAAACAGTGGGTCAGTAATTAATTAAATTAATTTTTTGCCATGTTATATTGACCAATTAATTGTGTTGGTAATTAGCGATGCATTTTTTGGTCGGTAATTGGGGTCGGTAATACATGGGGAGGAATTAATTTTTTTCAAAAAAGCGTGCGCCCAATGTATTGTTACTGACCCAATTAGGGGTCAATAACGGGTCAGTAATTTTAAATATTTTGTTTCTGACCCAATTTAGGGGTCAGTAACGGTCAATAATTTTAAAAATATATTGTTACTGACCCCTAAATTGGGTCAGTAATGGGTCAATATTTTTTAAATATAAAAGGCCCCCTGACCAAGCTTCTTTGTTTCTTCTCTGTCGTTCGACCCACAAACCCTCTCTCTTCATTACCGACTAGTCTGTTCCCTATCAAGCTCAAGTCTCTAAAAAACTAATTCATTCTTTTC
>CAOJBK014475234.1:0-19740 GCA_948294925.1 Codiaeum variegatum | reverse complement strand
CAAGAAAATTTCAAACAATGAAAAATAACCTAAATTAAATGCATAAATAACACATTCAATCCAAATAAAACACAAAACCAAAACAGAGGTTATGTACTGTGAGGTTCGGTGGGTTGTGACCTGGAGAGGCGGTCAGCGACGAATTGCTGGACGTGCTGTGACGTGACTATGCCTATGAACGGGACGGTTGGCGGCTTGGAGAGGCGATCGGCGACGAAGCTGGGCCATCACCGATGGAGTCTGCTGCTTCAAACGGCGACGTCGGCGATGGTGGATTTGAGTGATTATGTGAAAAAAATGATTCTGTTCTTAGGGGGGGCTTTTATAATTAAAAGTTACTGACCCTTTACTGATGCCAAAATGGCGTCAGTAAATTTTTTTTTTACTGACCATTTACTGACGCAATTTTGGCGTCAGTAATAATTTTAATATTTTTCTGACTCTTTACTGACGGATTTTAGCGTCAGTAATGTTATTTTGCCGCGCGACTTTACGTAAAAAATTTCAATCCCGCCCATTTATTACTGATGCTAAAATTTCGTCAATAACTCGTCAGTAAAAATATTTTTTTCCCCAATTTCTCACGCTTTACTGACGCTTAAAATGGCCTCAGTAATTTTGTTCTGACTCTTCACTAACGCATTTTAGCGTCAGTAACGTTACTTTGATGCGCGAATTTTACTTGAACAATTTCATTTCCACCCAAGTATTACTGACGCCAAAATACCGTCAGTAAAGAGTCAGGAAAAAAAATTTTTCCAACAGTTTCTAACCCTTTACTGACTCTAAAATGTAGTCAGTAATTTACTGACGCATTTTTTTCGTCAGTAAAGGGTCAGTAAATTAACAAAAAAAAAATTCGTCAGTAAAGAGTCAGTAATGTTAATTTTTGCCTCAATAATTAGTGACGCCAAAAATTGCGTCAGTAATTGGCGTCAGTAAAAGTCAATTTTTTTGTAGTGTGACATCTGTGTGTCAGACTATTAGACGCAGACTTACAGAACTCTGATAGCTTGTCTGTTAGACATAAAGTTAACTATAGTAGTTGTTACAATTTTTTTTAACCATACTTTTATCTCATAACAACTATATTATTTTTGTCTATAAATAACACCCCCTCCCCCTTTATAACTCCTTGTGGAGTTAATGAAAAGAAATGTCTTGACTTGAATTGTTCATATATTTTCAAGAGTTTTTATTTACATGTTTCATTTATTTCTTGTTCTTGAAGATAATTTTCTTCATCTCTTTACTAGAAGAAAAGATTTTGAGCATTAAGTCGTATTCTCAAGCAAGTTTGTGCATTCAAATATTTATTAGCTTGAGTTTTCATTGAAAACTTTTCTCATTCAAAATTTCTACTTGCATCTAATTCTTGATCCACAAAGGAATTTTTGTAATAAAAATTTTGAATTTCTTTGTATCTTGTATTCAAAAGGTTGTAAAGGTTTCAATCATTTAAAAGAAAAAGCTTGTGTTTGAGTCTTAAAGTGTCACAGCCATCCAGTCTAAAAATCTATGAGATTCATTTACTTGTAGACTTGTTCATGGACTCAGGAACTTACCCGAACTTCTCTAAAATATACGGGCTTGGACAAAGATATTTTTATACAAGCACAGCCTGACTCGATCTCACTTCAAAGCTCGATTTTTTACGGGCAGGCCTAGAGTAGGTTTATTAAGCTAGAACTCTGCCCAGCCTAATTTATAGATATAAGGCCCCTGCCTCTAAGCTACCAGCATGCCTTGAGCTTCATCGCTCAAGGAGATCAACCACGAGGGGGTCAGATTGCGCATGGTGTCAGCAGTCAGATTCTTACGTTAGGTGAGCCCCTTATGGGCCCATTAGGTGCATTATGTGTTTTATGAGTCACCACTTAATACTTCAAAAAAATCATTTTAGGTGAGTAAGAAACCATTTTCATGTGACTCCAAAAAAGATCATTTTCAACCAATGGAAAAGATACAAGTCCCGAACCAAAGGATGGATTCGGAGACTCTTATAACTCAACTCAACTTAATAAAGCCTTTATCCCAAGTTAATTGGGGTTGGCTATATGGGCTCGTGATTGATGCAAATTAGTTTTTAGAAAAAATTTCATTTTTCTTAACAATTTTTGCTTAAAAATAATAAAGTTTTTGTTAAAATGATTTTGTGTATGCATGGTAATTTAATATAGTGCATGAACAGAGTAAAGCATTTAGTTATGATGCAGCAGTAAAATATTGTATGAATGGCAAAAGTAAAGCAGTAAAATAATCCTCTAGCCAGAAAGTATTAGGGAGGGCACACATCAACGGTAAAATAAACAATAAATAAATACAATATAAAGGAGTAAAAATAGAGGGAATCCCTCCTTTAGCCAAAAGGCATAGGAATGATACACATTCTCTTTTAACAGACATTAATAAAAATAATAATAATAATAATGATGATGATGATGATGATGATAAATAAAATAAATAAATAAATAAGAAAAGGAAAATACGATACAAAAACAAAATGGATCTATTCCAGTAACAATAGTTATGTTAAAAAATAGATCAAGTGGATTTCTCCATTGACAATCGTATGCCAAGAAAGAATTATCTTCGATTATCAACACACAATAACATAAACAATTATAAAAAATGATAAAATAAAAGAAAAAGAAGATAAAAGAATGAACAATATTGAAACAAAATATGATAATGTGAAATAAAATAAAAAGTGAACAAAAATAAATATAATGAAAGGAATAGTTATGAAAATAACAATGAAAATAAAAGTGGAGTTGCAGCCCTGGACTGGCTTGCCAGCATATCCCATTGAATGGGAATCAAATCCCATGTTATTCTCTCTTCTTACGAAAGATTGAGGGTTGTTTGAAAAGTGGGTTGATGTTTTTTTAGAAGAAAACCATTTTTAATTTTAAAAAAGTTAACCCAATGGTCTTTAATCAATTCAGATTTTGATTAAAGAAAAAAAATTTTGAAAGTGTGAATTACCTAAATAAATTTTAAGATTTTACCATTTGAAATGAAGCTAAAGTAATATTACCATTTGAGGAAATACTACCTGTTGCTTACTTCGGCAAGGAATATGTGGTTCTAATGACTTTATTAGGCCAAAACGGGTCTCTGTTGTATTCGAAGATGATCGTTAGAAAATAATTTTGGAAGAGGTTCAGGTTTGTAGAAATTTAGTAAGAAATATAACAAAGGTTCAATGCATCTGAAGTCATTGAAAAAGTGACCTGGATGGTCCGATTTATAGAAAAACTAGATCTGGACTGTCAAAAGATTGGAAGTGTGCGCCAGGCAGCAAGCACGAATGCCAGGCACTAGGCGCATGCACCAGGCACTGGGTGGATGTGCCAACTGCTTAACTCGTGCGCCTGTTGCTTGGCTCATGTGCTTGGTTCACAACCCCAGTTCAATATAATTCATTTCAATTTTTTAAACTTTCTGGGTTTGTTTTAGGTCCGATTTAGGCCTAGTTTGAGTGTATGGGCACGTAATGACGGATCAAATTTAATGGTATAAAAATATAGGCTTTTTCTTGAGAATATGTCCCGACATGGAGAATTTTACATATAAAACTTACAATATAAAATTTTCATCCAGAGAGCTGCCACCGATGTAGCAAGGGGCACTGCCCCCTTAACCCCTGTTTTGTTCCCAAACTTTTAAGTCGTGTTGAGAGTCATGTGGCGGGTGAAGATTCTGGAGTTGCAAAATTGATGGTTCACAATAATATATATTTATATGTGAAATAAATTATTATTATTATTATTATTATTATTATATATATATAGAGAGAGAGAGAGGGTTGGAATCTAATGAGTTCCTCTTTAAAATGAGTCCTAACAAATTAATATCAGTCATTCATTACTAAAAGTGAATACATAATCTAATGGTTGTTATTAAACAAACAGAATAAGAAAAGAAAAATTAACTCACAACTTACATTAAACCATTAGCATCTTCTTCTCTAGCACATGTATCCTTCTCCAATTCATGTCTATTTCACCGACTTATGTCTTTTTTCCCACTCATATTCTTATTCTCCTCCAAATCATTTGTTCAGGCTCTTCTCTAATTATTGTGAATCTAAGCAAGTTAATGTTTTTATCGAACAAACCTTCAAAAGAAATGCCTAAAATAAAAAATAAAAAATAAAAAAAAAAAACTAAAAACCTTTTTTAACAAAATACCCAAAAGTTTAAGAAATTTTTATTGGATTTTTCCAGTACATTGTTATTGGGTTTTATTAGGTTTTTTTTATGGAAAATTAATGTTTTTAGAATATAAAAGCACATTTTAACACTTCAAAACGCTCATATTTTTCTTATCATAACAGTCAGTATTCGATTGTTTAGTTGTTTTGGTAGGAATTTTATAATTGGGCTGACAAGCTATCAACTTTACCATAGAAATAGAAAAATGCTACATAACTCTTTATCTCATCACCATAATACTTAAACAATTATTATTTTTAAAGATTTAATTTGAGAGAGTTGGTATTATTTTAAATAATTAAGCTTGGTTTTTAAGCTACTATGACAGTAGATGAATTTTATCAGAACTCTCAGACTTTCAATAAAATATGTGCATGCTTCTAAATGTAAGTCTGCACATGGATTATTTGAATACTTAAATCTTGGCATGTGTTTTCCATTTCAGATTCTTTTCAATCCTATATACTTGCTTAAACTTGACATGGACATGAATTAAGTTGTAAAATTTTCTATTTGAAGTTGATTTAAAGTCCCAAATAAAAATGCTTTTTACTGCTAGGCTTGGTAGTGAAAAGACATACTTTGCTATTGTTACATAAAATCCGGACTTTTCTATTTTAAATTATTGTTACTCTTAAAATGAGGACTAAGGGTTTAATTTTAGCCCTTAAATATTAGATTTCAAAAACCTTTAAAATAATAGAAACTATTAAATTTATTAATAAGAACCTTGAATATTCAAGCAATAGCACTTTAATAAAATCTCACTTTTAACATTATCTACACAATAGTTTAAGTTTTTCATTATCACTTTAGTTTTATTGGAAATAACACTTTGATGTACTCAAAACCCCACTTTAATGTTCTCACAACTTTACTTTAAGTTTTTAATGAGAACAGTTGGAAGTAACTTTAGTTTTTAAAACAACATTTTAATATTTAGAAAAAAAACTTTAATAATATCAAAACCTCACTTTAACATTCTATATTACACTTTAATTATGAAAAAACACTTTAACACTCTTAAACTCTTATTTTAATATAATAAAAAACTTATTTTAAGTTTTCAACAATAACATTTTAGTTTTTTTTGAAACAACACTTTAATTCTCTCAGAATATTACTTTAATATAATCAAAAAATTACTTTTAAATTTTTTATAATAAAACTTCTCATTTTTGAAATAACATATTTATATTTTATACTCTCAAAGCCTCACTTTTTTTGAACAACATTTTAATATTCTCAAAATCTCACTTTAATATCCTTAGAACCTTACTTTAAGTTTCAAAAAAGAACATTATAGTTTTTAGAAGCAACTTTTCTATTTTTAAGAAACAAACATTAATTCTATCAAAAGCTCACTTTCATATTCTCAAAATGTTATTTTAATATTCCATAAATTTTCATTTTTTAAACATCACTTAAATATTCAGAAAATGAAACTTTAATGCACTCAAAATCTCACTTTAATGTTCTCATAACCTGACTTTAAATTTTTAATAAGATAATAGAGTTCTTGGAAGTAAATTAAGTTTTTTTAAATAACACTTAAATATTCAAAAAATAAAACTTTAATAATCTCAAAATCTCACTTTAATATTCTTTATCACATTTTAGTTTTGAAAAAGCACTTTAACGCTCTCAAAATCTTACTTTAAGTTTTCAACAATTACATTTCACCTTTTTTAAAAAAAAAACTCTACTTTAATTCTTTGAGAACATTCCTTTAACATAATCAAAATATTACTTTTAAATTTTTTAAAATAAAACTTCACTTTTTTGAAATAATATTTTTATATTTTATACTTTTAAAACCTCACTTTAATGTTTTTAAAACCTCACTTTAAAGTTCTTAGAACCTTACTTTAAGTTTTAAAAAAGAACACTATAATTTTTAGAAGCAACTTTTCTATTTTTAAGAAACAAACATTAATTCTATGAAAATCTCACTTTCACATTCTTAAAACGTTACTTTAATATTTCATAAAACTTTAATTTTTTAAACATCACTTTATTATTCTAAAAATGAAACTTTAATGCTCTCAAATTCTTATTTTAACGTTCTCCATCACACTTCAATTAAAACTACACTTTTATTTTGGGTTAATTATATCAAATCTAAAGGAGAAATTATAAAATAATTATTATTCCAACTGCATATGCAAGCATATCATGAAATTTCAACCACTAATTAAAGTAAAAATATTTTAGAGACTAATTCCAACTCTTTCGGGGTCAAATGTATGTTAACTTTTCTTGGCCATACATATTAGGATAGTCATCATCTTTCTATTTATTTATTGATCAATTAAATTTTGTTAGCCATACATATATGTAGTTTTAAGAAAAAGCTTATTATGAGCATAAAATAATAACAATTACTAAATTCATTCATTAAAAAAGAGACAGATATAATAAAATAAATTCATTTTCTAAAAGTATTACAATAAGAATTCTTTCAACACTACTATTATAGACCATCCATGCTAATAATGTTTCAGCATGGAACCAAAGTTTTAAAAAGTTTTGAAAATAAAAAATCGAACCTCACAGTTCACGTCTTTTTGCTTCCGCTGTACAGCTCGAATTGTTCCTTCAGTAACGACATTATTCATGTAATTTAATAAATATTATTTTAGCATTATTTATCTATGTGCTTTTTATTATTTTTCTTATATTGATATAGTCCATAGAATATTATTTGTGTTGAGGAAATTATATGAGATAATGATGATGAGATTCCTATTACATTATATAGATTATATTCTTAAGTATCCCTAGCCATGTTAATAAGACTGGAGATTATGAATGTGAAAAGACTAGCACATATTATGTCGTAACTTTATGAAAGTAGTAGTTGTTTTTATGACTATGGTGTGGTGACATTTAGATTAATATGTGATTGCTTGTAAGAATGAACAAGTTCATTGGATTGACCCGACTAAGAGATAATAAATGGATAAACTATTTGAGTGTCATTGTTATTATCTCTTATTGGAAACTTCATGTAAGTATCTTTAGACCTGAGATTATCATGGTATCTTATATGTGGATCATAATACTTTGACTCTAATAATCATTTTCCAATATGGTTTACTCATATCATCCCCTTTGGGTGCTATATAAAGTATAGTCAATAAAGAATTATCACTATTAATAGTAGGAGAATTATATTCCATGGCCTCTAGAAGGAAGGGTTAACTCCAAAATCTCTAGCTAGGGTAGTCAAGGAAAATAATGTGAAAAAGTTTCAAATATTTTTCTTATCAAAGCTATAAGTTATAGAATCAAGAAATAATATTGATTATTATGTTGACACAATTGCATACTCATTATCAATATGGAATATAAGTATGATAAAGGAGTTTATTACATGGTAAGTCATTCATAAAGTGTAGCAATAACCATATGGTATTCTACATTAGTTGTGTGATCATGATTCATTGCTAGATGTCAATATTGATCTATAAATATTGATTAATTAATTAGTGAAATCAATGATAAATGAAAGAGTTTTAACTTATCTAATTCTAATTTTAATTAGTGTTATAATTCATATCTATTGCCAACTTAATAGAAACTCAATGGGTCACACACAAAATGATAATTATTGAAGATATAAAATTAATTAATCAAGTAGAGACTTGATTGAAAAATATTTATACTTTTTAAGGGTTTAATTGAGATATTATAAAATATATGAGCTAATTCATAATTTTACAAGTTGAATACAATATTGAAATGGATTCGTTATCATACATATACATGTTTAACAACAAAAGGTGGGCTTTTTCTTTTTTAAAAGAAGAGTCGTAATTCCTTTTAAAATAAAAACAAATTTTTATTTATTTTATATTTATTTTTGTATAAATATCTATCAAGATAGCTCTTGAATGCAATCTCCAAAATTCATCCTTGGAAAAGAGTTTTCTGCATTTTCTTTAAAGTTGTTCGTGGGGATTTTCCATTATTGCTAGCCAGTTTGGATAGCTTATGGTTTGCTACGACCCAAGTGAGATGAACAAGTTTTAAAGAGATAAAATTCAATATTTGAGGTAAGTAATTTTTTGTATAATCTTTATATAAATTATGTTAAATAATTAAGGTGATTCATGGTCAAGGAAATAAAATTTTAAATTATATGTTGCATTTGTATGAGATGCATGATTATTTTCTTATAAGGATGGCCAATTTAGAGGCCTACATGTATGATTTGTGGGAGAAGTCTAAGGACATGGACCAATACATCAAAGATCTCATGCTAAAAAGGAACGTGGAAGAGCTATAAGGTAAGATGAAAAGCGCCCTCAATGTGGTGGCATATTACGTGATGTATGAACAGATATTAACATGGAAAATATGATGCATGAAATAGGTAAAGAATGCATGGCATCCATAAAGTGATAAAAATAAGGAAAACCAATAAGGATCCTTCCTCTAACTCACTCCAGGTTCTAGGGAAGACATACATCCCTAAAGAAAGTAGTAAATTATTACATCAAAAAATAATATGTAATTAGGGGATTCCCTCTCCAGTCTACAGATCTGAAAGAGGCACACATTCCCCAAAACAAATCTAGGAGAATAACAATAACATGAAATAATTAAAAGATATAAAAGATAGAAATAATACATAAACAAAACAAGTAACAATATTAACATTAAATATAGGAACAAAAACAAAAGTAAAAAAGACAATTTTGGAGTTGAAGCTATTAGAAGGCTTGCCGGCGTATCCCGTTGAATGGGAATCAAACCCCATGTCGTTCTCCCTTCTTATGAAGGGTGAGGTTGTTCTGATAACAATGGATGGTGGTTTGGTTGGTTCAAAATCTAACATTTCTTATTGATAAAATAGTTAACCGAATAGGCTGTTAGCTAGTTTCAAATTTGATTGATAAAATGATTTGACTGAAATGATTGCCTAAGTTCATTTTATGGCTTAAGCTGATTTATTTTTAAGAAAAATGTCATTTAAGTGAACATGTCTTAATTCATATTTAAAAGGATTAATCTAATTCATTTTAAGAAAAATGTAATTCTGATAAACATGCCTTAATTCAAATTTAATGGGCTTAATTTATTAAAAAATTAAAGGGAATAAGAATATTGTAATGTTATTACCTTTTGCTTTTATGGTTTTAGGAATGGCTTCTTTGAAGGTTTGATGAACTCAAAGCACGTCTCCGTTGTGTTTGAAGAGGATTGTGAAATATGTTTCTGAACTGGAGTTGTGAAATTCCACCATCTAGCGAATCAGATCAGCTGGAAAATGGAACCACTTTCTGAAAATCTGGGGTCTTTAGATCTTTTTTATGTTAACTCTTATATCTGGAGAGAGTTTAGGGTGGTTCTAAAGTGTAAAAAGTAATTTGGAGGCATCTGAATAATGTCTGAAAAAGTGCCTCCCGAACTGCTTTGAAAGTTCGAATTTATAGAAAACTGAGTCAGAAAACCCTAGGAGTCAAAATGCATTTGTTTTATCCAAAAGCATATGTTTGGGCCAAAAGTATCTGTTTGGGCCCACATGCATGCGTTTGGCTTAAAGGCGTGTGTTTTGGGCCTGGTTGACTGAGCCTGAATTTATAGGTCTGGTTCGGTATGATTTGATTCATTTTTTTGAGTTTTATAGGTCCGTTAAAGGTCCAATTTGAGCTTAGTTTGAACTGTTGGGTTTGTATTAATGAATCAAATTTAATGGTGTAAAAATTAGGATTCATAACTTCCCCCCTTAGCAGTCTCATTTTACAAAAAAGTGACTGATAA
The DNA here is from genome assembly GCA_948294925.1 of Codiaeum variegatum. NCBI lineage: Eukaryota > Viridiplantae > Streptophyta > Magnoliopsida > Malpighiales > Euphorbiaceae > Codiaeum > Codiaeum variegatum. Next base: position 9,751 of record CAOJBK014475234.1, on the reverse strand, counting down.
GTGTGAACACAACTAATGGAGTGGTTGGATTTTTGCCTATAAAAGCGCTTAGAAAGTTCATTTGAACTCACACTTCTCAAATTCTCTCAAATTTCTCTTCTTCTACCTTTCTGATTCTGTAAGTAGTTTCTTGGATGATACTGACTAAGGATATTCAGGAGGAGGAGAATATTTTGGTGCTTTTGGACGCGTCTCTAGAGAGGGAGGATATTCCTTCTTTTGATAATCCACAACTCTATGTCACTGAGGAGGATTTATTGGGTGACTTGCATGATTAGTCTATCAATCAGCTAGACTCTGTAGTCGTTGTTCCTCTGCCTAAGTGGGATATTTCTAACCACTGACTGATGAACCGTGCGAATCCCAGTACACCCACAAATGCCCGATTATTGCAGGGTTGCCAGGAGAACTTGAAATGGTAGGGCTTCCCTTTGGTATTCATTTTCTCTCTTTCTCTTTTTATTTTTCTGTGCCATTTGATTTTTTGTGAAATTTTCTCTTTTCTTCGCATTTTATGTTTTTCATGCTCTCTTTTTTTTTTTCAATACGCTTTCTTTTTAGGTACATTTATTTTTTTCACTCATATTTTATTTTTAATCTAAAAGATAGAGTTAGAATATATAAGAAAAGAAAATAATGTGATTGAATTCGTACTTGTAGAGTGTCCACTATAGTTAGAAAGGCACTAGGTCATAGTGATAGCCTTTCTTCGTCGTTACGAGGAGGTGGCTCTCCACAATGACTCAACTCATCTAGCGGGTTGGAAGAGCCTGGATGTTGAGCGTACTCCAGACAGAAGTCTAATCTTCACTCTTATTGAGAGGTGGTTGCAGACCACCAACCCATTCCATTTACCTGTGGGGGAGATAACCACGACCCCTTTTGAGTGGACATGTTTGATGGGTATGCGCTTCGGTACTACACCAATGCTTTTGATATAGTGCTGAGGCTAGAGCATGATGTGGCCAATTTTCTCGAGGAGTTCTTGCATTGGAATTCTGCTGGGTTGGTTTATCGGATTGAACTATAAGAGCTCCTATGTCAAATTTTGCCTAAGCTGCCCGTTTGGGTTTTCAGCTTAGCGAGTTTCATTCTTTTTTAAGTTTTTTTTTTGCTTATTCATTTTTTACTCTTGCATTCAATATTAAAGAGGCCAAATGAGATGAAATTTTGATTTTTATTGAATGCTTTAGATCGTACCCAATGAGGGTTACTTACGTATCTTCTTACAAAAGATTTTGAAAAGGGAAGTACATGATAATTTTTTAGAATCAAGTCCACATAGTTATTGTTAAAGAAATGTGATGATGCCTAAATACATGCTCATTTAACAAGAACACTATACGAAATACTTCATGAGCTGATGAAGGTTTATCGAGTGGTTAAATTCTTTGTCGTCAATGTCCATGAGGATAACGCCTTAGCCTCACATGATCTTTTTGTTAATGTATGGTCCACTCCAAGGAGGTCTGATTTCATTAAGGACTAGGTCACTTTCCTCAAGATTATGACTTCGTACCCATTTGTTGAAGTGTTTTTTTAAGCCTCATCTAATAGTTTTATATGTGGTGGAGTGCTTCCAACCTTTTAAGTTGGTCATAATATGTTTATTACCAGTTGAGTTCAAAGATCTAAGATTCTTAGAGAACTATAGTTTTTTGGATTTTTGATTCCATGAGGACTCTTTCCATTCCATAGACTAAAGAGTATGGTGTAGCTCTGCTAGCAGACTTAAATGTAGTTTTCTATCCAATGAAGGTGCTTGGTAGATATAGGTGCCAACCATTATGGTTACTAATTATTTTTTAAAGCATGTTCTTTAATGCTTTCTTGGTAGCCTCAATTGCACCGTTGGTTTGAGGTATGTATGGTGAAGACCTGTGATGTTCGATCTTTTCCTTTTTCAAAAGAGTGACTACCTTTTTTTGGAAGTGGGAGCCATTATCTGAGATGATATCAAGTGGAACACCATACCTTACGATGATGTTTGTTTTGATGAACTAGGCCACCTTCTTTGAATCCAAGACATGGTAAGGGGCAGCTTCAACCCATTTGGTCAAGTATTCAATGGCCACTAAGATGTTTTCATGTCCCGCATATGATTTTGGCAAAATCTTGCCAATGACATCAATACCTCAAACCATAAATGGCCAAGGAGTTAAAATTGGATTAAGAGGTGAAGAGGGAAACTTTGGAGCTTAGCATATTCTTAACATTTAGGGCACCTTCGAGCAAATTATACATAATCCCCATTCATGGTGAGCCAATAGTAGCCTTGGTTCATGATTTTTTGAGATAATTCCCAACCATTCATGTGGGTGCCAACCATCTAACCATGGGCCTCTTTTATGATTTTATTGGCATTTTCGTCTGAGACACATCCAAGATGGATGCCATTCTAAGTTTTCTTATAAAGGATGTCACCTAGGGATGTATCCACTGGCAAGTTGCCTAATGGTCCTCCTTTCTAATTTAAAGGAACCTTCAAGATACTCACCTTTTGCGAGGTATATGTAAATGTCCCAGTATCAAGGCTTTTCCTCAATCTCTTAAATGTTCATACCATGAGTTTGAAAACTTGGTTGACACTTGATGCTTATCGAAATAGGATGGATAATGAACCCATCATGAATTTATACCATGGATGCAAGGGTGTCCAGTGTGTCAATGAACCTGTTTTGAGTTCTTGGTAGATAATGAAAGGATAAGACATTAAAGCTATTAGCTAATTATTTAAGGCGCTTATGGTATGGAACTAATCATTCCTCCTTGATTTTCCATTTACCCAAGGCTTGGGAGATAATAAGGTTAGAGTCACCGTAGACTTTCAAGTATTTTATGCTAATCTAAAGAGCTTATTAAAGTTTAGAGACATATGCTTCACACTCAACTTCATTGTTCATTACCTCAAAGTCTAGTTTGACTACCAGAGGCAAGCTTTCACTGGTAAGTGTAAGGAACACCATTCTTGCACCATAACCTTTATGATTAGAGGCTCCATCAAAATAAAGTTTCCATATTTCATCTTATTGAAGTAGAATGTCCTCATCAGGAAACTTAGGTTCTTCCCAATGTAAATTGGTTGGGGCAGTAGCCAATTGGTCGGTGATGACATTATCCTTGATGGCTTTCCTCTAAACTTACTTGAGATCGTAGGCCATCAGGACCACCATCCATCTAGCTATTTTACTGTCTATAATAGGCTCTCTATGAGATACTTTATCAGACTTTGGTCAATGAGGACATGTGTGATGTATGCCCCCAAGTAATGCATCAGTTTGTGATTACCCATACTAGAGCTTGGCACAGTTTTTCAATCTACTTGTACTTGAGCTCGTGAGCCAGCATTCTCTTTCTCAAATAATAGATGGCATTTTCTTTATATGAATTTGGGTCGTTCTGTGTCAGCATTGCCCCTATGGCTTCTTTAGTGATAGTTAAGTAGAGTAGCAAGGGTTGACCAGGTCTAGGAGGCTGCAGGACTGATGGATTCAAAAGATATTTCTTGATATGTTCAAAGGCTTTCTGAAGGTCCTTATTCCACTATTTAGAGGAATTCTTCTTGAGCAGGTTAATTATGGGACAAAAGGTGTCTGTTAACTATTGAATGAACCAATTGATGTATTGAAGATGACCTAGAAAGCCTCCTATCTTCTTTTCAATTTTAGGAGGTGGCATGTCGAGAATGGCTTTGGATTTGGTAGGATCAACCTCGATGCATTTCTTGCTAACCATATAACCTAGGAACACTCTATATGAGGCTCTAAATATGCATTTGTTTGGATTTAGCTTAAGATTATATTGTTGAAGTCTAAGGAAGAACTTCTCTAGTGCTTGCAAATGTTGTTCAGCAATAGCACCTTTAATGATCATGTCATCAACGTATACCTCCACTTCTTTGTGCATCAAGTTATGGAAGACTATAGTAGCCATTCTTTGATAGGTGGCTCTGGCATTTTTCAACCCAAATGGCATTATTATGTAACAGTAAGTGCCACATTCAGTGATAAAAGTTATTTTTTCCTTATCTAGAGGATGAACCAAGATTTGATTATACCCTGCAACCAGATCAGTTAAGGAAACCATCTCTGAACTAGCTAGTGTGTCAACCAAAAGGTCTATGTGGGGTAGTGGAAAATCATCCTTAGGGAATTCCTTGTTTAGATCTTGGTAGTCCACACACATTTTGACTTTCCCATCTTTCTTTTGCATTGGGACGATGTTTACTAACTAGGATGTATAGTTGATAGGTTCAATAAAGTTGTGAGAGAGTTTCTTAGTCACCTCTTTCTTGATCGGAAGAGACCATGCTAGTTTCATGTGCATAAGCTTCTATTTAATGGGCTTACAATATGGATATGTCGAAATCTTATGGACGATGATGCTTGGATCAAGTCTAGTCATGTCATTGGGATTCCAGGTGAAAAAGTCTTTGAATCTCTTGATGGTAGACTCAATGTCATGTTTATTTCAGCATGTAGATGCAATGTATGTATTTTTAGGCATGTCATGAATGCCAGTGTTTATGAGCTCTTTAACTGCATCTTTTATTTCATTTATTTTATTATTCTCTTTTTCTGAATTACTTAGGGCAGATTTATCAGTTGGAACATCAAAAGAAAATAAAGAAATAGACTCATAATAAGAAAAATTGGTAGTCTTATTGATAGAAATAAGAGAAAGGTCCACAGTTATATCAAATTGATAATTAAAACCTGATGGACCTATTACATCAGTTTCTGACTGAGAAGGAGATGAGGACTTAGAGTCAATACTAGACTCAAACTTCATTTTTTATTCAGTCTTAATAGCTCCAATAGGATTGTTTTCATAGTGCCAGTTCTGTAGTCTTCCGGTGGCAAGCTTGATCATAGTGGAGAGGTCAGTTTTCTCCTCTTTATCTATCAGGACAACTATCTCATCAAACAGACCAACTTCCATATTTTCTTCATAGTCATTTCCCATAAAGTATATAGGTTGGCAGTCTTCATTAGTCAACTTTACATCAGTCAGATTATTGCAGACCTTTCTCTAGCTTTACCCTTCTCATCCTCAATTTTGTCATCTATTGGATGGTATCCCAAGCCAAAAGGAGGAGTAGAAATTTTGAAGTCATTAAAGGACTCAACTCTTTGTTAGTTTTTTCTAAGCCCTAGATTAGGAAAGTAGGCCATGTGCTTCATGATATTCTCAATCATTGGGTTACAGTATGGGTTGAAGTCCAGAGCAATTTCCACTTTTAGATTCTCAATAGTCTGAATGAACTAAAAAATGAGAAGCCGGATAAAGGATATGTCGACAGCTCGGGTTGGATTTCTAAGATGGGAACTATGTCTGAGACCTCAGATTTTCCAGACAAGTCAACTTTGATGGTAACTATTCCATTCTTTAGCGGGAACTTAACTCGTTGGTGTAAAGTTGATGGCATAGCCTTGGCCTGATGAATCCAAAGTCTTCCTAGAATCAAGCTAAAGCATGATGGTTCATCAATGATTTATAATGGTACTTTGAAAGTGGTTAGGCCCATGATTTATAATGGTACTTTGAAAGTGGTTAGGCCCGTAGTGACAGTCAGAGTCACCACTCCTAGAACTTCTCTTTTTGAGTTGTCATATGCCCGAATTATTTGGTTAGAAGGGGTAAAATCAACAACACTTAACCCCAAATAGCTTGTAACTTATAGAGGGTAGTTATTGAGTGTAGATCCATTGTCAACAAAAGCCATAGGGACCGTTTTCTCCCTTGTGATGATGGTGATGTAAAGGGCATCATTGTGTGGTTCCCCATGCAGGATCTCATTGTCGGAAAAGGAAATGGATACCCCTTTCATAGAACTTGTAATGGAGGCAACCAAAGCTTTAAAAGAAATGTCTGTTTGAGTATTGCATTGACTTAGTACCTTATAAAGAGCTTGGCAGTGAAGATAAGAAGACATAAGTAAACTTTAGATGGAAATATTTACTTGTGTCTTTTTGAGCTGTTTGAGTATGGGATCCTATTCAAGGTTAGGAGTCCCTTAGGATTGAGCCATTGGCTAGCTTGTAGATGGAGGAGCAATAGGTGCTTGAGATATCCTCCCACTTCTGGTGCTTGAGTAATTGGAGATTGACCTCCCTAAGGAAGGTTGGCCAACTAGAGGTAAGCAATTCGAAGAGGACTTTTCTAAGGAAGATTGGCCCTCTTTAGTGTAATGATAATTTCTCAAGGGTTCAACATCAAAAATAAAATGTGTTGAATCCCCTTCTTCAAACTCATTGAGGATTGCATTCACATTGTGTTCTAGTAGGGGATTTGTACTAAAGTTTGCAGTAGGCAGGAGTAGATCTTTGGCATCAATTTAAGTCTTGAATTTTGTGTCTGAAGGCCTTACAGTCGTAATTTTTGTGGTTTGGCCCTTGATGGTAGTCACACCTTTCAGACATATTGAAATTCTTTAGTAAGGGATTTGGAATAGGCTTGGGTTCTAATGGTTGGAATGCACCCTTCTCTAAGCTTTGTTTTAGGAGATAACTCAGTTTCAATCTCCTTAAATTTATGAATTCCCTTCATTGGATTTGAAGGGGTTTGAGGGCCGAGATTGCATTAACCCTACCTTCTTTCTCTATACTATTGGTTTTCTTAAAATGAGAGGATGAGGTCTGTGTTTTTCCCATGATGAGGCCATATTCAACCCCATCTTCCAGGCGAGTACCAACATTCACAAGTGCTTTGAAATCAGGAAAATATTGTGTTATCAACCTGTCTCAATACCCAGATAGTAAATTCTTGACAATGATGTCAATCTGTTCTAAGTAGGTTGGTCTGCTTAACATTTGGGAGGCTTTCTTCCTCCATCTAGTGATGAATGCAGAGAAAGTTTCTTTAGGAAGCTACTTAGTTATTTCAAGATCTCTTTCGTTGACATCAATCTCTTGATTATAAGAATATTATTTTACAAACTCATTACATATGGACTCCCAAGTCTATTTCTTGGAATCCTCTAACTAGATGAACCAATTTAGAGCCATACCAGTAAGCAACTATAGGAAAAGTTGAGCAAAGAACTCGCCTTCCACACCCAAGGGGCGTAAAGTGAGTGTTCATAGATTCTCAAGTGAGTGTTAGGACAAGTAGTGCCATCAAAATTCTCAAAGCTTGACATTTGAAATTTTGGTGGAAGCCTGGCATTAGGTAAGGGACTCAGTGTCTTCACATCAAGGAAATTCTCTTTCTCTTTTAGGGCCTTGAGAGTTTTCTCCATTTCCTCATACTTCTTCATCATTATTTGTAGTAGAGGATTAGTTAGAGCCCCTTTTTGGAAAGGATCCGTAGTAGGGGTAGATGGGGTACTATTTCCATGGTCAGTTTATGGATTTAGAATGATAATTTCATCAGCCAGAGGCTCCTTTCCAGAGTTGGAAGAGGTAGAATGTTGGTAGGTTAGACCCCAATTTGAGATAACATGCCTTTTACTTTACCCAGGATGGTTTTTTTTTGTCCTTGCATCAAAGCAGAAAGGGTCTATTGTCGAGTTTTCATAGCCTCTTCTTATTTTTTTTCAGGATTTCAGTCAATATAGAGGCAATGTCAAAGGTGGATCTGGTAGAGCAGTGGCATCAATAGCAAGGTTGAAGGTGTTGTTATTTTCCAAGTTTGACATAGTGACCTTTTGAGAAGAAAAGGTAGGGTATCAGCTTTTTAAAATAGGCTTGTAGCAGGCAAGTAGGTATGAAAAGGGATAGATTCTTTTGAGAGCGAGTTTGGAATAGTCCACTTAGTTCAATTTTAGTGTTTTGATTGTCATGATGCATGCATGCGTGTATGCATGAATGAAAAAGGTTTCATGATGATAGGTAATAATCAAAGTCTTTAGGGTACATGGGCCATAGGGTTAACGCTAATCATTACATGAGAGCTTGGTGGTTTATAGGTTCCCTAGCGACTAGAGGTGTGATATACCTAACCATATCTAAACCAAGGAGGTTCGCATAGGTCCAATGGCTACGTGCAACCTCATTATCCCAACCGAAAGGATCGAAGGGTACGCCTTGGAGTTGGATGATTTCACTATCAATGAAGCAATCCTAAGGAAGGAATCTCACATAATGTTACTCTCTATCTAGATTTTTCTTGTATAAGGGAGCATGTTAAGTGATGCATGAAACCCTACGTTCACATAACATTAAGCCAAATATCTATTTTTATCAACAAAATAATCCACTTAAGTTTAGAGTAACTTAAGTGTCCCAATTGGAGTTGCCATCTGTGAGACCCCGTCCCAAGTTTGTGGGATTTTTCAGTGCACCTATGAGTTTATGGCTCTAGGAAACTGACCACGAGGGGTTAGATTGCACATGGAGTCATGGTTATGGACAAGTCCCACATTTGTACACCCCACATGTGTCCATTGGTATGCACATGTGTGTAACATGTTTAGAGTCGCCACCTAATCTTTAAGAAAACATTGTTTTCTATGGTGATTACGAAACTATTTCGATAAACTCCATTTTAGGAAAATCTTATTATTTACCCAATTAAGAAAAGGTAGGTCCTCAAACCATAGTTGGGTTTGGGGATTCATGATTTTGATAAAAACAATTGTAGAAAAAGGTTATTTCTAATTTGTTAATAGTTTTGGCTTAAAATTGTGTGATTTTGGTTAAAATTGGATTTTCATGTATTTGTGACATATTACGTGATACATGAATAGATATTAACATGGTAAATATGATGCATGAAACAGGCAAAGAATGCATGACATCCAAAAAGTTATAAAAATAAGGAAAAGCAACAAAGGTCCTTCCTTTAGCTCACTTCAGGTTTTAGGGAAGGTACACATCCCTAAAGAAAGTAGTAAATTATTACATCAAAAAATAATAAATAATAAGGGGATTATAGATTCGGGAGAGGCACACATTCCCTAAAAGAAATCTAGGATAATAACAATAACATGAAATAATGAAAAGATATAAAAGATTGAAACAATACAGAAATAAAACAAGTAACAATAATTACATAAAATAAATAAACAAAAACAAAAGTAAAAAAGAAAATTTTGGAGTTAAAGTGGTTAGAAGGCTTGTCGAAGTATCCTGTTAAATGGGAATCAAACCTCATGCCATTCTCCCTTCTTGCGATGGGTGAGGTTGTTCTGATAACAATGGGTGGTGGTTTGGTTAATTCAAAAGATAACATTTTTTATTGATAAAATAGTTAACTGAATAGGCTGTTAGCCATTTTCAGATTTGATTGATAAAATGAATTTGACTAAAATGATTGCCTAAGTTCATTTTAGGGCTTAATCTATTTTTTTTAAATGTCATTTAAGTGAACATGTCTTAATTCAGATTTAAAGGGCTTAATCTAATTCATTTTAAGAATAATGTAATTCTGATAAACATGCCTTAATTTTGATTTTAAATGGTTTAATTAATTCAGAAATTAAATGGAATAAGAATATTGTACCCTTATTACCTTTTGCTTTTATGGTTTTGGGACTGGCTTCTTGAAAGGTTTGTTGAACTTGGAGCGTGTCTCCATTGTGTTTAGAGAGGATTGTTGAATACGTGTCTGAATTGGATTTGTGAAATTCCACCTTCTGACAAATCGAAGTAGCTAGAAAATGGAACTGTTTTCTAAAATATAGCATGTTTGGATCAGTTTTATGTTTAATTCTGGTGTCTAAAGAGTGTTTAGGGAAGTTTTGAAGTGTAAAAAGTAATCTGGAGGCATCTGAATAGTTCTAAAAAAGTGCCTCCCAAGTTGTTCTCAA
>CAOJBK014473675.1:0-10410 GCA_948294925.1 Codiaeum variegatum | reverse complement strand
CAAATGTGCATCTTGCATATATATCAGCTAATGTCCATATGTCTCTTGGAGGTGTAGTTTCTAGACTATTTTCAAAACTGCTAGAGACTGTCTCTGATTCATTGTTGCTGCTAGTGCTACTTGTTAGAGCTGCATCTGTTGGTTTTGAGGTTGTTTCATTGTTGCTTCTTGCTTGATCAGTGCTACCTTCTTCTATTGTTTTTTCTTCAAGGCTCAATCCTTCTGTTTCTTGTTGATTTTTTCCTTCCCAATTCCAGCTTTCCTCCTCATTGAATATCACATTCTTGCTGATAATTATTTTGCCATTTTCTAGATTATATAGCCTATATGCTTTTGATTGAGTTGAGTAACCCACAAATATACATTTTACAGACTTTTCTTCTAACTTATGTCTAATTTGTGGATGAACAAATACTTATGCTATACAACCAAATATTCTTAAGTTTTTAATAGAAGGTTTAGTAGCATACCAAGCTTCAAAAGGGGTCTGATTCAATACTGCTTTTCTAGGAGACAAGTTGAGAAGATAGATTGTTGTTGTGACTGCTTTTGCCCAGAATGAATCAAGATTTTTTTTGCTTTGAGAAGACTTCTGGCCATTTCAACTATGGTTCTGTTTTTTCTTTCAGTAATTCCATTTTGCTCTGGAGTGAATGGAACTGTGAGTTCCCTTTGAATCCCCTCTGCTTCACAGTAGCTGCTGAATTCTTTGGACATGAATTCTCCTCCTTTGTATGTTCTTAGCACTTTAAGCTTCCTTCCACTTTCAACTTCTGCCATTGCTTTGAATTTTTTGAAGTTTTCAAACACTTCTGACTTGTGACTTAGTAGATAGACCCAGCACATCCTACTAAAGTCATCAATGAACAACAAAAAATATTTGCTTCCACCAAATGAGTTTGTTCTCATTAGTCCACAGACATCTCCTACCACCAATTCTAGAGGCATGTTTGCTCTCCAAGTTCGTCCACTAGGGAAAGGTTTCTTTGATTGCTTCCCAAAGATACATCCTTCACATACTGAGTTGCTCATACTGATCTATGGAAGACCATTAACCATATCCCTTTCTTTTAACAACTTCAAAACAGCAAAGTTGAGATGACCATACCTGAGATGCCATAATTTTGGAACATTTTCTACTTTGTTCACTAGTGCCAGCTCCTTCATTTCATCAAGTTTTAGTGGGAACAAACAATTTTCTGACATTCCAACTTTTACAATAGTCAATCTTGTTCCTTTTTCTCTAACTGTGCACATGCCATATTCAAAATGGATTTCATATCTTTCTTTGATTAATTGGCCTACTTTCTCTAACTGTGGACATGCCATCTTCAAAATGGATTTCATATCTTTCTTTGATTAATTGGCCTACATTAAGTAGGTTATGAGCTAATTTTGGTACAAGGAGAACATTGCTGATGCACTTATTCTTTCCATGGCCTATCTTTATAACTGTTGTTCCTTTCCCTGCCACTCTCAGCTTCCTGTCATTGCCAATGGTGATCTATTTCTTTTGCTTCTCATTCAAGTCTTGGAAGAGTTTCTTATTGCCTGACATGTGGTTGGAACATCCACTGTCAATATACCAAGTTGATTTTTTTTCCTCACCAACTTGTTTTTCCATGAACAGATAGTCTTCGCTTTGTTCTGCTTCATCATCCCCTGTAAACTTTGCTTGAGTTTCTGGACCTCTGTAATCTCTGGCTAAATGGCCTATTTTGTCACAATTATAACACCTTTTGGTTTCTCCTTGCCATGCTCTGTCTCTGACTCTTCCCCTAGCATTTCCTTCCTCTTGAGCCTCCTGATCTAAATTCTCATATTGCTACTCTTGATCTTGCTTAGAGAGCCTTATCATCATCCCTTTCTGAAGACCTGTTCAGTCTGTCTTCATGTGCCAGCAGGGATCCCATTAAGGCGTCAAAGGAAAATTTTGACAAATCCTTTGATTCTTCAATTACTGCTACTGCATGGTCAAATTTTGGGACTAAACTTCTCAGAATTTTTGCTACAATTACTACATCAGTGACTTTTTCTCCATATGTTCTCATATGATTTACATCGACTTTGACTCATGTCATGTAATCCTACATTTTTTCTCCATTCTGCATTTGCAACATCTAAAATTACCTTCTAAGTGATTGCAGCCTTACTGTCTTAATCTGATCAGTGCCTTGAAATTCTTCCAATAAGGAGTCCCATGCTTGCTTTGCTATCTGTGCATAAGAGATTTTTCAGAAAATGGTTTCGTGCATGCCTTGTTGAATTAAGAACAAGGCTTTTTCATCTCTTTTTTTGCTCTCCTTTAGTTTAGCTTCATCAGTTTCATCTTCAGTGTATCCAAGCTCCACTGTCTCCCATAGTTCTTGAGATTGAAAGAGAGTCCTCATCTTTGTGCTCCAAAAATCATAATTTTCTCCTTTGAACACTGGTATCATGGATTGTAATCCATTCCCTGCCATTGACACCATTATTCAGAAGCCAATGTAACCTGGCTCTGATACCACAATGTTGGAGTGATTGTTAGCTGAAAATGAATAAAACAACAAGATTGAGGAAGAACAGAAATTGAAATGGAAGAACAAAAATTAAAACAGAAAGGAATGCTTTTATTTCTGCTGCGTTTGAACATAAAAACAAAGCATAAATATATAATCATGCTTACAACGGTTACAATGGAAACATAACAAACTAACTGATAAGTAGCTAACAGTCCTACAAGTTAGGGATTCTCAACTGCCAGCTGACTTATTCCACTCCCCACAAAATTCTGAATCATTCTTCAATAGAAAAATGAATGAAAAAAAAAACAAGAAGAAAGCCAACCATTTCATAAGAATTGGAGTTCTACCTGCTCATCTGTTATTTTACACAATGGTGAGCTACCTCCTATGGCAGCATGCCTGCTCCTCTTTTTCTTTTAATCACAAATTATTTTTAATTTTTTTCTAAGAAGGCATATTTGATTATAACTTCAACATCATCCTTAAATTACTACTTAACCCATGTAAATAAAAGATTGATACTAGGAAAAGATAAAAAAAAATAAACTCCAAATATCAAGATTGATGCATCACATGCTAATGTTATCTGCTAAATTACAAATGTGATAACAGAAAAGAAATAAAGAAAACAAACACTAATTACTTTATCATGTTACTTAATCAGTATTGAATATGATAACATGTCACTTATCATGAATCAAACTCATAAATATGTCATGCTCTCTCAGGCCTTTGAAAGGCTATTGGGATAGATACATTCAACTTGTTGCAAAAGACATCTTATAAGCTCAGTTGAGTTTTCTAAAATTTTTCTAAATGGAAAATTAACAGAAAAAAGAGTAAGTTGGCAATGCTCAAAGATATGTACAATTTGATTTATAACCAATCATTCACTACAATACATGGTGCTTAATTTTCATTGCAATTTCTTCCAATGAAACTTCTTAAAACAAAGCTTTTTCAATTTTTCTTTTAAGGTTTAGCTAAGCAGAATTTATTAGAAATTAACAAGGTAAGTGTAGCATAACTGAGATGGAGATATGACCAAAAAGTTTCATCAAATACAGAACATCAACAAGATGCCTCCAACACCCAATCTTATTCCCAATTTCAGAACTCAATAATAAAAATGGTAGATGGAAAATGTTTACACTAATAAAACCATTATTATGATCTTTAATTGGCATCACCAACTCCTCTTAAAATTGGAATAATACAATGCAATTATAAGCTCTATCTATCTGAATGTAGACTAATGAAAATTTGAAAATAGTAAAAATAATCTTACACATTTGCAGTCAAGCAATCGTGTTCATCCCTGCTATTATAAAGTGTAAAGAAGAAGAAACTAAAGCAAATGAATCGATTTTTTTGCCTGTAAAATTTACTATGCAATGTTTATATATAAGCTATGACTAAAGCAGCTTGTTTCTAATACAACTGGACTTATTTACACACGTCAAACATAAATAACAACTTTACCAACCAATTGTCTAACTAATGACTAGCAAAGATCATGCGCTTTTTATTCGTCAAATTGTTGATGCACCTTCACTTGTTTCTGCTGCATTTTCATCACAGTGCAGCTACTTTTTTTTTATCTTCACAGCACTCCCCCTCAGGATGAGCATGTATGTTAATCATGCTCATCTTGCTAATCAGTTATTCAAATCTACGAGGATGCAAAGCTTTGGTGAAGGCATCTGTAACCTAATGTTTTGTCCTTTCATGAGCTATTTGTATTTCTCTTGCTTGTAATTTCTCCTTTACATAATAAAAATCTAATTCTATGAGTTTAGTTCTCTCATGAAAGATAGAATTTGTGAATTGCTAAGATATTGTAATAAAACATCAATAAGAGCAATTTAAAAGGTATTCTAAACTCAGTTAACAAATGTTACAACCAAACAAGTTATGTAGTAGTTACTGCCATTGCCCTATATTCTACTTTAATGGAACTTTTTGCTATGGTGTTTTGTTGTTTAGACCTCCAAGTGATTAAAGAATCCCCTAGGAATATGCAATAACCTGTTAGAGACTTTCTGGTATCTTTGCAAGAAGCTCGACCACTATTTGTAAAAGCCTTGAGTTGTAAGTCAAAATCTACAGCAAGTAAAATTCCTTTACCAGGCTCTTTTGTAAGTTATCTCAATACTTTTAAGCCTGCGTCAAAATGTTTATAAGTTAGTTTATCCATGAACTTTGACAAAACCTGCACTGAATAAACAATGTCAAGTCTTATTAAAGTAAAGTACATTAACTTCCCAACATACTGTCTAAATTTATAAGGCTCTTACATCACTTCTCCTTCTGCTTGTACCAGTTGGTTATTCAACTCTATAGGAAGGGAAAAAGCTTTGGCATTTAACAAACCAAACTCCTCCAATAATTCCAAAGTATACTTCCTTTGTGAAACATCAATACCCTTTTCTGATCTAGCAACCTCAAGACCAATGAAATACTTCAGCTTTCCTAATTCTTTCAATTTAAAATCTGTGTTTAACAAGATTTTGACTTTTTGAACAAGCTCTGGTACATTGCTAGCTATATATATATATCATCCATATACATTAATAAAGCAATGAAACCTCCATTTTTACCTTCCTTAGTGAAGAGAGAATAGTCTGCCTTGCTTTGTACAAAGCCATATTTTATTAAACTTTGAGTTAACTTCATATTCCATTGCTTTGATGCTTGCTTAAGGCCATACATGGACTTATGCAACCTACAAATAAGCTTGGAAGAACTAGAAGTATCAGATTCACTTATAGTATCTCCCTGAAGCAGGTAACTAAGAGGAATGTCTATGTAAACTTATTCCTCAAGGTACCCATTAAGAAATGCATTATTAATGTCAATTTGACCCACTGTCCAATTTTGACAAGCAGCCAAAGCTAAGAAAAGTCTATTTGTAGTGTGCCTAACCATAGGACTAAAAGTTTCTTCATAATCAAATCCTTACCTTTGTGTGTAGCCTTTAGCTACTAGTCTGAATTTATATTTTTCTAAAGACCCATTTGAATGAAATTTGGTTTTATAAACCCATTTGCATCCTATGGACTTGTGACCAGGGGGCAAAAGGACATTAGTTCAAGTGCCATTGGACTCTAAGGTTGAAATCTCTTCTTGCATTGCAACCTACCAATTTGAATCATGTATTGCTTATTCATAGCTACTAGGATCAATGGTGGAAGAAATGTGACAAATGAAAGAAAGATGGCTAGGATGGAGTTGAGTATAGGGCATCACATCTATCAAAGGGTGTTGGACCAAAGAGACTTATATAGGAGAAAAGCTAATGTGATAATCATGACAAATAAGAAGGAACTTTTAGGAACTCTTTTACTCCTCCTGACATGAGGAACAACAGGTGGAAATGGTGAAATAGATATATTGAATAAGTTGATGAAAAAGGTGAAGAAGGAGAAGAATGTATAGCTGTGTTGTTAGAGTTATCGAAAAATCATCATAATGTGGCATCACAACATCAGTAGGAGAGGGAATAAGAAAAGAAGAAGCAAAAGGAAACATAGCCTCATAAAACTTAACATCTCTAAAAATAAAGATAGTGTTAGTTTCCAAATCAAAAGGCTTGTAACCCTTAATTCCCACAAGATAGCCCAGAAAGATACACTTTCTAAACCTTAGGACAAATTTAGGTTTATGAGAAATGAGGTTAACTTCATAACAAAGAAAACTAAAAGACCTAAGCGTAGAATAATCTAGAGGTTTATGAAATAAAAGCTCACAAGGAGAAGATTTATTTAAAAGAGTGGAAAGAGTTCTATTAATGACATAATTAGTGATGGGTACCACATCTCCCCAAAAAGAAAAAGGAAGATGAGCATGGAAAAGAATGGCTCTAGCCACATTTAAGACATATTGATGCTCTCTCAATAGTGCCATTTTATTTAGGAGAATAAGCACATGTTTATTAATGTATAATACCATGAGAATCATAAAAGGAAGAAAGAAGAAATTCAGAACCTTGACCAGTCCTAATAATCTTGACAAAAGTGTTAAATTGATTCTAGACTAATTTGTAAAAATAGGGAATGATATGAGACACATCAAACTTTTGTTTCATAAGAAAAGTACAAACAGTTTTAGTAAACTCATCAACAATAGTAAGAAAACACTGATTTGTATTAAGATCTACTTGAGAATAAGGACCCTAAAGATCAATGTGAAAGAGTTTAAAAGCAGCAGAAACTATATCAATAGAATATGGAAAAGACAATCTTTTCTGCTTAGCTTTTGGACAAGCTTCATAAGGTTCTGAGGCTTTATTGGAATTATTTACAAAAGAAAACAAGAATTGCAAAGAAGGAAACTGATCAATAGCTATATGCCCTAATCTATGGTGCCATACATTAAGCGAAACATTATTGATAAGTGACTGTGAAGAAATAAGAGAAACATGAGAATTTGTAGAATAACCACCAATAGTTGCTTATAGAATGTAGAGGCCTTGGTGAGATGTCTTAGCTAGACCAATTTGAGTCCTTGAAGAAAAGGCCTGGATAAAATAGTAATTGTGCCAAAAGATGAGACAAAAGTCAGACTTTAGTCTAAGACTATGAACAAAAATGAGATTGAAAGTAAAACTAGGAATGTGAAGAACATTGGTTAAGGAAATAGTGGATGTGAGTTTAACAGTGCCAATGTGAGTAACTTGAACTCTCATGTCATTTGGAAACTTAACAAAGCAATCAAATACTTCAATAAAGTGAGTAAAATGGGATAATGAACAAGCAATATGGTCAGTGGCTCCTGTATCCACAATCTAGGAGTCACTTTTAGTACTGGTATGAAGTAGTTACTGAAAGATTTTCTTATTAGAAACATAAAATACTGAACTGGTTATACCTGCAACATTTACCAGAGGAGCCTTAAAGGCATCTAGCTTAACTTGATCTCCAAGCATAGCCATTAGCCTTTGAACCTGATCTTGAGTAAGACTAAAATTTACTGTAGAAAAGGTACTAGAATCAATAAAATCAGCAATACTAGAAGGATGAAGACTATGAGATTTCATATGAAAAGGTGCTTGAGGTGGTGGAAGAAGAGGAACACTAGAAGAGTAAGAAGAGGATGTGAACTAGCTTGATTAGCACTGCCTTGAACCACATATTTGCCTTTAGTAAACTTAAAACTAGGAGGAAAACCAATGAGCATATAGCATGTTTCTTTAGTATGCCTTTTCTTTCCACAGTAAGAACACACCAAATTTGCTTTATCTCTCTTAACAGCCATAACACTAGCCTCTGTAAAACTATGAAATTGATTAAGAGAAAGCCTATAATTTTCTTCCATAAGCACTATGTTATAGGATTTATCTAAACTTAGAAAGTGAACAATATTAATCACCTATGACCTAATTGCCTGATAAGTCTCATTAAGTCCATTAAGGAACTTGAAAACATAGTCATTTTCTTGTTGCACAGTATAGAGTATAGATCTAAAAGCAATTATGATTACTCTTTCCACAAACACAGTAAGGTAATGGCTTGAAATTCTTTAATTCCTCCCATACAACATTCAAATCAGTATACTAGTCATCTACAGTTCTATTACCTTAAGTAATTGAACCAAGCATTTTTTACAGATGATAAATTCTAGATTCATCTGGTTAAGAGAATCTGACCTCAATACATTTCCAAATATGAACTATTTCCTCTATGTAAAACACAATTGAAGTAATAGAAGCAGAAATGGAATTGAAAAGCTAAGAGACTAGTAAATTGTTGCATCTTACCCATAACTGATAAGAGGAACTTGATGGATCTAGTTTCACTATGGAACCATCCAAAACCCTTGCTTATTCTTGATTGAAACAAAAAGTAAAAAAATATCTCCTCTAAATGACATAGTTAAGAGAAGTTAGCTGTGGAAAAATAACAACAAAACTATTGTGTATCTAGCTGATGCACATAGTAAGGTGAAGAAGGATCTTCAACATTATTAGTTGAAGCAAAATTAGGGTTAAGAGAAGCATGAAAATCATGTGAGTGTTCTTCTTCAATAGCCATTCTTGATAAGAATCAACAATAATGAAGCAAAAAGAAAATAAAAAAAATTAGAGGAAAAATAAGGAAGAAGATGAACTTAATGAACAATGAGAAAACCCTAAAACAATCTACCTAGTGCTCTAATACCATTTTATAAACTATAAAGAAGAAGAAAGTAATGCAAATGAATTGATTTTATTGCCTGCAAAACTAGCTGTACAGTGTTTATATACAAGTTATGACTAAAGAAGCTTATTTCTAATACAACTGGACTTATTTACACGTGTCAAACATAAATAACAACTTTACTAACTAATTACTAGCTACAATCACATGCTTTGCATTCGTCAAATTGTTGTTGTATCTTCACTTGTTTCTGTTGCCTTTTCATCACAATACAACTATTTTTCTGATCTTCACAACACCTACAACGTCTCCAATATGAACTAAAAACTTGATTCCTCTCTACTAATATTAGGCATTTGAACCATTTCAAACATAAGTAAAAAATATAGAATTGCAAAGTTCTTAAAAAACTAAAGATATAGAAAGATTAAAAAAGGAGAAAACCTTAACAATGGCGGAGGAGCCAATTGCATAATGAAAGAGAAGTTCGTCTGAGATATTAAACTTGATTTGCTATTGAAGGCAGTCTGTTGACAGCCGTCTATAGTGGTGATCTCATAAACTGAAAGTAAGAGAAAGAAAGACTTAGGTTTAATTGAAAAATTAAGGAGAAGAGATTTACCGAATAGACATTGGAGAGGAAAAAATGAAATTAATAGATAAGAGTGAGAAGCGACGGTAGAGAGATAGACTTTAAGGTTTCAATCAATGAGTATTACAAAACTAGAAGAGGCAGGAAAAGGGAGAAGAGATGGGAAAATTTAAGTATAACATGAAAAGTAATTTGAGGGACTTGTCAACACTTATACAAACGGAAACAAAAATAGAACCCCTTTTAGCGGTAAACCACATGTCAAAGTGCCATTAGGTAAGAAAATTCTCCAACACTGCTTTAAAGTGTTGTGAATATTTAACACTATCTAAATTATGTTAGATACTTATGAAGAAAATGTTATGGAGTCGCACAGTGGAAGCAAAAGGAGAAATCGAATCAGGATAGATTCGATTTCTAATTTTCAAAACTTTTTCAAAAACATTAGTTTGTTAAAACACTTTTAACAAAATTAGGTTAGGCAATAATTCAAGCACATTGAAACATTCCCATAACTTAGGATTTGATTAATTAAAAATTTTTGTCAAAACATTTTTAACAAAACACTTGGAAATTTTCAAACACTTTGAAAATCAATTTTATGTCAAAACTCTTTTAACATAAAGGGTTTAGTCATTTATCAAACTCTTTGATAAATGTCTAAACCTAGGTTTGGACCTATAACGTTAACCAAGGACAATTCACCAATAGTGTATCAAACACAAGTTGAACATATAAAGGTTTGAAGTATAAATACCACTCGCCATCCTTTGTTAAGCTCCTTAAGTGTAAAGCCTTTAGCTTGAAACATACCTAACTTTTTCCAAAAGCTTGTTCTCTAATTCTGTTCAAGAAGCTTGAATCGTCTCTCTTTGGTTACCCAAATATTTGATCCTTGCTCCTTTACTTGAAAAATTGAGACTTAAGGATTGGCTTTGAACTTGAAAGCTTCTCCACACTCCTTTCTGAAAGGTTAATTGAAGAAGAGTTTGTATTTGAAGAACTCTTCTTCAAAACTAAAATTTCTCTCAATTTAGTGTGAATTTCAAGCTTTCTCTCTCTAACTCTTAAAGAGCTTCTCTCTCTAACTCTTGGAGAAGATGATAGAGGAATAAGATGATGAATAGTGATTATTTCGAATAACTTAGGCAAAAAAGATGATACACTATGCCTTTTA
>CAOJBK014473292.1:0-16555 GCA_948294925.1 Codiaeum variegatum | reverse complement strand
AAAAAAAAATTTTTTTTTTTTTCGTCAGTAGTGCGTCAGTAAATCTATTTTTTTCGACAGTATTTACTGACGCAAAAAATTGCGACAGTAAATTTCGACAGTATTTAATTTTTTTTTTGTAGTGTCTGTAACTGTTTTACTTACTCCACATATAGTGCAAGGTCCTTCGTTCGTACTTTGAAATTTCCCTGGACCTGTTTGACAGCTAGTTATGAGTCACTATATAAGGTAAAGTGATCTACTATCAATTCATTGGCAAGCTTCATGCCATTGATCAAGGCCTCATATTCAACTATGTTGTTGGAATTTGTGAACTCCAATCTGACAGCATATCTGATTACAACCTTGTGGGGGCCCTTGATTACGATACTAACCCTTGAGCCCCCCTCGCATTCATCACCATCCACCCACATCTTCCACTGCTCCAATGGGGTAATCCCCTCTCCTTTTGAAGGTGTAAGCTCGACCACAAAATCTGACAGGGCCTGGGCATAAATAACTTTCCTTAGTTCGTAAGTGACCTTTAAGGAGCCAATCTTCACAGCCCATTCAACTACTCTGCCCAATGTTTCTAGCTTCTAGAGGATCTTTCTAAGGGGAAGGTCTGCCCTTACCACCACCGTATATGCTTCAAAATAGTGCCTTAACTTCTATGTGGCCATATATAATGCCAAGGCATGCTTCTCTAGCCTGGGGTACCTCAATTCGGCAACATATAAAACTTTTCTAACATAGTAGATTGGTAATTGTTCTCCTTTATCTTCTCTAACCAATATGGCTGCAACTGCATCCTCCGTTATGGATAGATACAAATGAAGGTCTTCCTCTGGTATGGGTCTGCTCAATAACGATAGGAGGTCAAAAATTATTTTAAGTTCTCAAAAAATTATTGGCATTCCTCTATCCAGTAGAATTTCTTGAGGCTTTTTAGAGCTTTGAAGAAGGGCTGGAACTTTTTGGCTGAGTAAGAGATGAACCTCCTTAGGGTTGTTATTCTTCCATTTAACCTCTGGACCTCTTTCACATTATCACCTTTATCTATTCTGGATTAGCCTCAATAACCCTTTACGACACCTTGTACCCTAAGAATTTTCCCATAGGCACCCCGAACACTTATTTTTCAGGGTTCAACTTCAGGTTATACTTCTGCAATATCCTCAGGATAACTTTTATATCAGTAGGATGACCCTCAAATTTCTTGCTCTTGACGATCATTTCGTTTACATATACTTCAACATTTTTACCTATCTCCTTTTTAAACATAGCATTTACCATCCTCTGATAGGTCACCCCTGCATTCTTCAACCCAAAGGGCATCCTCTTTTAGCAGTAGGTTCCCAAGTTTATGACGAAAGAAGTTTTTTCCTCATCTTGGGGGTTCATATGGGTCTGGCGGTACCCCGATCTATCATCCAAAAACATATACAACTCATGCCCCACTGTGGAATCTAGTAGTTGGTCTATGCTAGGCAAAGGATATGGATCCTTTAGACATGCCTTGTTCAAATTAGTGAATTCCACACACATATGGTGCGAGCCGTTAGGCTTTTTTTTTTTTACCAAGACTATATTAGCCAACCATTCAGGATAGTGCACCTCTTGGATGACCCATGCTTCTAACAGCTTACCCACCTCTTCATTTATGGCCGTCTACTTTTCTGGTGAGTGTTTTCTCTTCATTTTGAGTGATGGGCTTAATGGAACTATCAATGTTAAGCCGATGCTGCATCACTCTTGGGTCTACCCCTACCAAATTGACTCATTCTGTGCAAATGCATTAATTTTCTCTTTCAAAGTTTTAACTACCAACCGCTTTATCTTTTCACACATCTCTCCTCCTATCTAGATCTTCCTCTATGACATGAGAACCTACTGTACCTCTCCCTTTGGCTTTAGGAAATCTGACCTTATGGGGCTTTCTATATGTAACTGTATTGTTGGGAAGACCCTTTTGAGGACATTTAAATATGTTTCTTGACATCCCCTTGTGATTGCCACACCCTTAATAGTAGGAATTTTCAAGGTGAGGTGGTATGTGCTAGGTATAACCCCTGTGGTGTAAAGGTAGGGTCATCCTAACAGTATGTTGTATGGGAAAGTGATGTCAGCCACCATAAACTCCACATTAACTTCCTTTGTAATCTCCTCATAACTTAATTTCACATTCAAATAGATTGATCCTTTCAATTGCACCTGAAAATTACCAATCCCTATAAGGGGGGTGATTACTGGCTTCATGTCTTTCTAGCTCAGATGCATTTTTTAAAGCATTCTAATGTAATCATATTTACTGAGCTTCCATCATCTACCATAATCCTCTTGACTCTGAGGTTATTAACATATCCTTGGATCACCAAAGCATCATTATGAGGGTGGATTACATGTTTGCTATCTTCTAGGCTGAACGTCACTAAACAGAGGGTTGAGGGGTGTGCAGGATGTTGTGGCTGGTGTTCCTTTTTCTGCAGGATGGCACACAGATCTCCCCATTGCCTTTTTCCTCTAGGTTGAGCTATCCCCTGAGGAGCTTCCCCCCATTATGATGTATAGATCCCCAACTACCTACTGATCCCCTTGATAGGGATGATCCTTTAGTTTATTTATGTTCTCTCTCCTATCTTCTCGCCCATCATCCCAACGGGGTTCCCTTCTGGCGGGGTCTTGTGGTTGACCCCACGGGTATGCCTCATGATCTTTGGCACCCCCTTCTGTATTAGCCTCTCAATCTCATCCTATAAATGCCTACACTCTTCCATGTCATGACCCTTATCCTGATGAAACTCATAGTATCTGCTCGGATCCCTCTTTGACCTAGAGGAAACACTCATTTTCGGGGGCCATTTGGCATCCTCCCCACTTTTCTTCATCCATACCAACGCATCCCTTCTTGATGTGGTGAGTGGGGTGTATGAGTTGTATCTATCAGATCCAAACCATCAAAACTTCTCATGTTTCTTGGTACCACCACCACTTTTTCCCTCATCTTTCTTCTCTACCTTGCCAACTGCTAGGGAGGAAAGTGCTTAAACCCTAGATGCCAAGCTCTGAAGGCCATCTTTAATTCTGATTTGGCTTTTGGCTAATACCATTATCTAATTCCAATTAGTGGGTTGGACTGCAACGAGTTTCTTTTGTAGGGGCTCATTGGTAGTTCCGTTTAGGATAGCCAGATATGCAATGTCGAACTGGAAGTCTGATACTTCTCCCACTTTCTGTTTAAACCATTCCAAGTATTGCCTTAGGCTCTCCTTAGGCCTCTGCTTCACTGTTAGGAGGTCAGCTGATTTCTTTAGTTTAGCCCGTAGGGGCTTAAACCTAGTTTGGAAGAGGTTTGACAACTGTTTGAAGGAAGAGATAGACTTTGTGGGCAGTCTATTGTATCACTCAGTAGCTACTCCAGCCAAGGTCGTCGGGAAAAGGCGACACAGAACGTGTTCCTGGTATGTGTGTGAATGAATCTTCGTCCTAAACTTATTGACATATGCCTTAGGACAAGACTTCCCATAATAATTGTCTAGCCTTTAAGGCTTTTCAAATCTAGGGGGATAATCTTTAATCAATATCTCATCTGCCAAGGGCGATTCTTCGGGCAAGTCCAAATCCATGGTATGACCCTTAATTCCTATATTTACCAATATTCCCTTTACCGCCTGAGCCAGCTTTGTCCCTGGGGTTGTTTTTCCAACCACATTTTCTGCCACATCTTCCACTAGATTTCTTGCCTTCGAGACTGCCTTTTGTTCCCTAGGAGGTTGCTGATCATTCTGACCACCTGCGGCCTTGTCCTGCCCCATGCTATGCGCCTGGGATAAGTGCTGAACCTGTTATTTCAAAGCCTCCACGTCCTTCTGCAGCGCCACATAATCACCATACATTCCTTGCATGGCCGCATGATTATTGAAATTTGGGACGTGCTCCATATGAAGGCTTAATGCCCCCTGTTGTGCCCTTGGAACCGCCTGTCCCTGAGCCCTATTTGGAGGACCCCTAGCGTTAACAGCTGGCATAGTTTCTAGAGCAAGGTAAATATTATTTCCTACTGGGATGACCCTGATAGTCTGCCGTGCTGGGACAATCGACTCCTACATGTTCAGCCATGGTTCTTCCGAGAACAATTCCAGTCCTAGGTTCAAATCAAAATTCCTCTCAGGATTAGCTATATTGTCCTATTCACACACTAAAAATCAAAAGGATGTTTTCATGCTCACCGCACCAAATGTTGTCCCAAGGTTCAAGACAACCCACGACCCATGGCGCACATCCAGAAACTCATGATAAGACTCTGAAAACATACAAGAAATATACAGGTTAACTTTTAAAGATAACCACTTCGATACCGAAGTCAGTAGGCTGGTAAGGAAGAAATAGAATAATAGAGAGAGAGAGAGAGAGAAAGAGAGAGAGTTTAGTGTGATTACAACATTTAATATTTTTATGGTTACATCATTTTCATTAGTTTTTTTTTTAATTTCAATCTTAAAACTTTTTTTTTTGTTTTCGCCAAATAATCTTAAAACTATCATATAATGCTTTTTATTCGTATTTTAAAGAGGAAGTCAAGTCAGCACTTTTTGAGACAACTGTTCCTTAATTAATTTAAAGGACTTGTTAGTGGTAGTTGGTTAAACCTTAACTGCTAATCCTCTTAGTGCATGGGACCTACCTAATATTATCTCCTTACGGCTTGACACAAATTTTATTTTAATGGGTAATTTGCATTTTTCTTTTTCCAATTTTTAATGGGTAATTTCTCAAGGCTTCACTAGCGAATTAAATCTAATTGCTTATGTTTAATGGCTTTGGTTAGATTCTTTGTTTTATTATATCTATCATGAAGTTTCAATCAAAACCGAAATGGATTGTTAAGCAAAAGCAAAACAAGGATATGTATCAACAAACAAGTGAAAAAGTGTTATATCTTTAAGGTTTATTTATTCATGCGGCACTACTGTTTACATTTGCAAGCATAAAATTTGGCCAACTTTACCGCCAAAAGATAGCGTTTGCCGACAATCCTTGTTTGGGAAATTAAATTAAAAATTGCAACGAGTTTTAAGCATATTTGATTCTAATTGGACAAGCATAGATAAAAGAATTTGAGCTTCATTGTTCATTTATCCAATTAGAACAAAACAACTTATTTGTAAACACTTGGTTTTATTTGGACCATGTTTTACTCATCCAATTTTCAGTGAAGTTAAATTATTTTTATTAATTAAATTTGATTTTTATTTATTAAAATTAATTTTTAATAACTTAATTTTTATTACTTAAATCTAATTTTTATTGATTTAAAGCATTATTAGAATTATTTATAATAACCTTGAATGGACCCTACCAACTAAGTTGGAGCTTAACTACTCATGTATTTTTCAGAATCAGGTCACCCTCCTAGAATGCTTTGAATTTCACCTTTTTGTTATGGTACCTTGCCACCTTCTGTTTGTAAGCTGTAGTTCTTGCATAGGCCAGGTCCCTCAGTTCCTCCATTAGGTTGAGGTCAGTCCTTCTTTCTGTCTCCTGGTCAACATAATCAGCAAATTTAACTCTGAATGATGGCTGACCTATCTCCACAGGAATCATTGCCTCCATCCATATGTGAGAGAGAACGGAGTTTCCCCTGTAGGGGTCATGGGGGTCGTTTTGAAACTCCATAGGACACTCTGGAGTTCATCTACCTAATTCCCCTTTTTCTCATCAAGCCTCTTCTTGAGGCCTTGTAAGATAGTTCAATTTGTGACCTCCATTTGTGGATGAGCCACTGATGAGAACCAGAGGTCTATCCCTAACCCCTTGCAAAATGACTTGAAGTGCTTGGAATCAAACTGCTTTCCATTTTATGTGATGATGACCCGGGGTATACCATATTTGGTGACTATATTTTTCCACACAAAGTCAGTGACCTGGGTAATAGTGGATACCGGCTCGGCTTCTGGCCACTTAGGAAAATGCTCTATTGTCACTATGAGGAACCTATTTTTCCTTAGCGATTGGGGAAATGGTCCTAGGATATCGATCCCCCACTAGTAGAAGGGCCAAGTTGCACCAATAGGGGACAATGTAGTTGCTGGAGCCCTCTGCACATTAGCATGTTCTTGGCACCTTTTGCAACTTTGAACTAGACTATCCACATCTTCTTTGATGGTAGGCCAATATTATCCATGTAGAAGGACCTTTTAAGCCAACGTAGTGGCTACCTCATGAGCTCCACATATCCCTTCATGCAATTCTTTTAGTACATACTTACCATCTTCCTTGCCCACGCATTGAGTCCACAGGTCACTGGCCTCATGAGTTTTTGACCTCCTGTACAGGTTGCTTGCCTGCCAGCTATAATCTTTGGATCTCTGTATGACCCTCTGCACCTCCTTTTTATCATCTGGGAGGTGCCCATCCGCCAACCATCTTACCATTGGTTCCATCCAACTACCTTGCCATTGTATAGGGCATACTAGCTCTCCTGATGTCAAGGGGGTCATTTTTATAGCCAAAGGTATATTCTTCAAGTCCTCTACCCTTCATTGTGCGACTGCTTTGGCTATCTCATCGGCCTCTATTGTTTGTTCTCTAGGAACTTGTACTATTTTTCACCCCTCTTTCAGTAACTATTTTACTTGTTCCACATATGGTGCTAGGTCCTCTGTTCGTACTTTGAAATTTCCCTAGACCTGATTGATAGCTAGTTGTGAATCATTATTTATGGTCAAGTGATCTACTACCAATTCATTGACAAGCTCCATGCCATTGATCAAGGCCTCATACTCAACTATGTTGTTAGAATTTATGAACTCCAATCTGATAGAATATCTGATTACCATATTGTGGGGGCCATTAATTATGATAACAACCCTTGAGCCCCATCACATTTGGCACCATCCACCCACATCTCCCACTGCTCTAGTGGGGCAATGTCCTCTCCTTCTGAAGGTGTAAGCTCAACCACAAAATCTGATAGGGCCTGGGCCTTCATAACTTTCCTTAGTTCGTAAGTGACAAGGAGCCAATATTCACAGCCCATTTAAATACTCTGCCTAATGTTTTTGGCTTTTGGAGTATCTTTCTGAGGGGAAGGTCTGCTCTTACCACCATTGTATGCGCTTTAAAATAGTGCCTTAACTTCTGTGTGGCCATGCATAATGCCAAGGCATGCTGCTCTAGCCTAGGGTACCTTAACTCTGCATCATATAAAACTTTGCTAACATAATAGATTGGTAATTGTTCCCCTATCTCTTCTCTAACCAGTACGGTTGCAACTGCATCCTCCTTTTTGGACAAATACAAATAAAGGTCTTCCCTTGGTATGGGTCTGCTCAATAGCAGTGGAGAGGTCAAAACTTATTTTAAGTTCTCGAAAGATTATTGGCATTCCTCCGTCACTGAAATTTCCTAAGGCTTATTAGAGCTTTGAAGAAGGGCTGGAACTTTCTTGCTGAGTAAGAGATGAACCTCCCTTGGACTGTTATTCTTCCATTTAACCTCTGGACCTCTTGAACATTCTGGGGTGGCTTCATCTCCATTATCGCCTTTATCTGTTATGGATTAGCCTAATACCCCTTTGCGACACCATGTACCCTAAGAATTTTCCCATAGGCACCCCAAACACATATTTTTCAGGCTCCAGCTTCAAGTTATACTTTTGCAATATCCTAAGGATAGCTTATAGATAAGTAGGATGATCCTTAGCTTTCTTACTCTTGACAATCATATCGTCTACATATACTTCAACATTTTTACCTGTCTCCTCTTTAAACATATGATTCACTATCCTCTGATAGGTCGCCCTTGCATTCTTCAATCCAAAGGGCATCCTCTTGTAGCAGTAGGTTCCTAAATCTGTGACGAAAGAAGTTTTTTCCTCATCTTGAGGGTGTATATGGGTTTGGTGGTACCAAGATCTTGCATCCAGAAATGTATATAGCTAATGCCCTGCCGTGGAATCTACTAGTTGGTCTATGCTAGGCAAAGGATATGGGTCCTTTGGACATGCCTTGTTCAAATCAGTGAAGTCCACACACATACAGTACAAGTCGTTAAGCTTTTTTACCAAGACTACGTTAGCCAACCATTCAGGATAGTGAACCTCTCGGATGACCCATGCTTCTAACAGCTTACCCACCTCTTCAACTATGGCTGCCTAGTTTTCTGATGAGTTTTTTCTCTTCCTTTGAGCGATGGGCTTAATGGAACTATCGATGTTAAGCCGATGCTGCATCACTCTTGGGCCTACCCTACCAAATCATATGCATTCCATGCAAATGCGTTAATGTTCTCTTGTAAAGGTTTAACTATCAGCTGCTCTATCTTTTCACCCCCTATCTGGTCTCCCTCTGCGACATGAGCACCTTCTGTACCTCTCCCTTTGGCTTTAGGAAATATGGTCTTATGGGGCTTTCTATATGTAACTGTGTTGTATGGAAGACCCCTTTAAGAGCATTGAAATATGTATGTCGAGTAGTTTCTTGACATCCCCTTGCGATTACCGCACCCCTAATGGTAGGAATTTTCAAGGTGAGGTGGTATGTGCTAGGTATAACCCTTGTGGTGTAAAGGTAGGGTTGTCCTAACAGTATGTTGTATGGGAAAGTGATATCAGCCACTATAAACTCCACATTAACTTCCCTTGTAATCTCCTCATAACTTAATTCCACATTCAAATAGATTGATCATTCCAATTGCACCTGAAAATTACCAATCCCTACAAGGGAGGTGGTTACTGGCTTCATGTCTTTCTAGCTCAGATGCATTTTTTAAAGCATTCTAACGTAATCATATTTGCTGAGCTTCCATCATCTACCATAATCCTCTTGACCCTAAAGTTATTAACATACCCTTGGATCACCAAAGCATCATTATGAGGATGGATTACATGTTTGCCATCTTCCAGGCCGAACGTAACTAAACAGAGGGTCAAGGGGTGTGCAGAACACTGTGGATGGGGTTCCTTTTTCTGTAGGATGGCACATAGATCTACCGTTGCCTTTTTCCTCTAGGGTAAGCTATCTCTTGAGGAGCTTCCCCCAATTATGATGTATAGATCCCCAACTACCTGTTGATCCCCCTAACAAGGATGATCCTCTGGTTTATTTATGTCCTCTCTCCTATCTTCACGCCTATTATCCCGATGGGGTTCCCTTCTTGTACGGTCTTGTGGTTGACCCCTACGGGTATGCCTCATGATCCCTGGTACCCCCTTTTGTATCAGCCTTTTCGATCTTATCCTGCTAATACCGACACTTTTCCATATCATGACCCTTGTCATGATGGAACTCATAGTATCTGCTCGGATCCGCTTTGACCTAGAGGAAGCACTCATTTTCAAAGGCCATTTGACATCCTCCCCACTTTTCTTCATCCACACCAACATATCCCTTCTTGATGTAGTGAGTGGGGTGTACGAGTTGTATCGATCAGATCCAAACCATTGAAACTTCTTATGTTTCTTGGAACCACCGCCACTTTCTCCCTCATCTTTCTTCTCTACCTTGTCAATTGTTGGAGAGGAAAGTGCTTGAACCCTAGATGCCAAGCACTGAAGGCCATCTTCAATTATGATTTGTCTCTCTGCTAATGCCATCACCTAATTCCAATTAGTGGGTTGGACTACAAAGAGTTTCTTTTGTAGGGGCTCATTGGTAGTTCTATTCAGGATAGCCAGATATGCAGTGTCGAACTGGAAGTCTGATACTTCTCCCACTTCCTAATTAAACCATTCCAAGTACTATCTTAGGCTTTCCTTAGGAATCTGTCTCATTGTTAGGAGGTCATCTGATTGCTTTAGTTTAGCCCGTAAGGGCATAAACCTCGTATGGAAGAGGTTTGACAGTTGTTTGAAGGAAGAGATAGACTTTATTGGGCAGCCTATAGTACCACTCAGTAGCTACTCTTACCAAGGTCATTGGGAAGAGGCGACACAGGACGTGGTCCTAGTATGTTTGTGAATGAATCTCTATCCTAAACTTATTGATATGTGCTCTATGATAGGACTTCCCATAATAATTGTTTAGCCTCTGAGGCTTTTTGAATCCAGGAGGATAATCCTTAATCAGTATCTCATCCACCAAGGGCGATTCTTCGGGCAGGTCCAAATCCATGGTATGATCCTTAATTCCTATGTTTGGCAATATTCCCATTATTGCTTAAGCTAGCCCTATCCCTAGGGTTGTTTTCCCCAGCACATTTTTTTTGCCACATCCTCCACTGGATTTCTTACCTTTGAGACTGCCTCTTGTCCCTTGGGAGGGGGATGATCATTCTGACCACCTGCAGCCCTGTCTTGCCCTATGCTATGCGCATAGGATAGGTGTTGAATATGTTGTTTCAAAGCCTCCACCTCCTTCTGTAGCACCACGTAATCACCATACATTCCTTGCATGGCTGCAGGATTATTGAAATCTGGGACATACTCCATATGAAGGCTTAATGCCCCATGTTGTGCCCCAGGACCCCCCTGTCCCTAAGCCCTATTTGTAGGACCCCTAGCGTTAACGGTTGACACAATTCCTGGAGTAAGATGAATATTATTTCCTACTGGGATGACCCTGGTAATCTGTCGTGCCGGGACAGGCGACTCCTTCATGTTTAGCCCTGGGTCTTCTGAGAACAATTCCAGTCCTCGGTTCAAATCAAAATTCCTTTCGAGATTAGCCATATTGTCCTATCCACACACTGAAAATCAAAAGGACGTGTCCACGCTCACCGCACCAAATGTTGACCCAAGGTTCAAGACGACCCACAACCTATGGCTCACATCCAAAAGCTCCTGGTAAGACCTTGAAAATATACAAGAAAGACACACGGTAACCCCTAAGGGCAGTCACTCCGATGCCTAAGTCCGTAAGTTAGTAAAGAACAGAAATAGAACAATAGAGAAAGAAAGAGAGAGAAAGTTTAGATTGATTAACCTTTTACCCAATGGACGCAAATGGTATATATAACCAATTTCTATCAAATCTTATCCCTATAATTATCGGTGAGATAAACTTCCTTCCCTTCCAACTCCTAATAAGACTCTGCCTTATCCTAATATCTTACCAAATCATTTGGAATTAGGATTCTAGCTTCTCTCAATCTCCTAACATATTAGCTAGGAATAGGTCTTTACCAGAGTCTTATTCGTTCAGGATGATCCCCAGTCCGGGGTCGATCCCAGAGTCTATTTTCAGGCCGACACATCCAGGCATCAGACCCATGCTGTGAGTTCGAGCCATACCATGAAATGTAACATCTTATTACCTTGTGTACATATGGGCGACCTTAGGTGTCGCCTGGGATGGACCGTATATAGGAGTTAATCATTAATAACATATTGACTTTATTCTCTATCTCTTTTGTATTTGTACAAAATTAAATATAATTGAACTGGATATCACATTTTATTTTTTATTATTTAAAAATAAAGTATTATAAAATATAATTTTGTTATATTTATTTTTTAAAATATTTTTAAATAAATATAAAAAAAAAATAAAAATAATTTGTGATAATAATTTAATTTTTTTTCACATTAAAAGATATATTAAAAAATTACAGGAATATAGAATCGGCTCTTTAACTTGCAAGATTTTTTATACCCAAATACCAATGAATTTTTAACCTCAAAGTGGGATTAGATTGTGATATCTTGTTAATATTTTTTAAAATGGTTTACTAACCACTATTAGTTTTTTTTTTAATTTCTTTAAAAAATTTAAACAGAATAAGACAATACCTTATAGTTTATACTCCATTTAATTTTTTTATGGTTACATCATTTTCATTTGTTTTTATATTTCAATCTTAAAACTCTTTTTATTTTTGTTTTCGCCAAATAATCTTAAAACTTTGATATAATGCTTTTTATTAATATTTTAAAGAGGAAGTCAAGTCAGCACTTTTTGGGACAAAACTGCTCCTTAATTAATTTAAAGGACTGGTTAGTGAAACCTTAACTGCTAATCCTCTTAGTGCATGGGACCTACCTAATATTATCTCCTTACGGCTTGACACAAATTTTATTTTAATGGGTAATTTGCAATTTAATGGGTAATTTCTCAAGGACGAGTAGGCTTCACTAGCGAATTAAATCTAATTGCTTCTGTTAATCAAAAGCAAAATAAGGATATGTATCAACAAAAAAGTGAAAAAAGTGTTACATCTTTAAGATTTATTTATTCTTGCGGCACTTCTGTTTACATTTGCAAGCATGAAATTTGGCCAACTTGACCGCCAAAAGATAGCGTTTGCCGACAATCCTTGTTTGAGAAATTAAATTAAAAATTGCAACGAGTTTTAAGCATATTTGATTCTAATTGGACTAGTATAGATAAAAGAATTTGAGCTTCATTGTTCATTTATCCAATTAGAACAAAACAACTTATTTGTAAACACTTGGTTTTATTTGGACCATGTTTTACTCTTCTAATTTTCAGTGAAGTTAAATTTGATTTTTATTTATTAAAATTAGTTTTTAGTGAACTAATTTTTATTAATTAAATTTAATTTAGTCCATTTTCAATTTGCCACCCGTTTCTAAGGAACAAGAACCAAGCTTTTTTTAATTTGTAGCCTAGACATTCAAATCATGATCCGATTCCATTTTAACTTCTCAGACCTTCCTTTACTACTGATGCTTCTACTATCTTAAGAACCCAATCACCATTGCATTCTCAACTAATTGTCAAATTTCCATTCAAAACCTGGAACCTCTGAATTATGATTGCGGATACAATGATTCAACTTTAGTTCACACCAAATTCATTTCAAAATCCTCACCATCATATCCATAAATTGAGTCACAATTTCAATCATCCACCTCCTATGAAAACTAGTCACTGAAATATCCAAACTAGTTAATCCAACATCATCTCTTCCAGACATGAAAACATTCATTTGAACCAACCCCTTAAAAATTCATTTTCTCAGCTCAATTCATTTCATCAATTAAACTGGACTCAAAAGTATTTTTCTTGGGTGAATCTGATTCACAACGTCATTACTACTCGGAAATTGACAAATAATTCTGATGGTTATAAAATTACACTATTTAAGAATGTAATTATAAAATAATCTCCTGAATTTAAGAGTTGAATCTCAATATTATTCTTTAATTAGTTATCATGCTAATTTATCAATTCAAGAATGGTCCATCCATATGCTGACGTGGTGAACCTATAATTTTTTAGTAGTCACTAATCTCTTTATTCTCTGTTCACCTGAATATTTCTTTCTTTTCAATAGAACTCTCTCTATTGATCTCTCTCTTTCAACTATCTTCTTCTTTTTATTAGTTGCAGTCCCTTAAATTATACCATTAATAAATTATGAACTTTATTTATAATTTTTCTCTCTTAAAATTTCCATTACAAATTTATAATATGAACCGTGGCCCACAGCATGGGAGGGTGTATTAAGCTTTGAGTGGGGTACCTTCTGCCATTTCCTCTATAGATTATGTATGATTTAAGATTTGCTCCAACTATTTTTATAATTCTGTCTTCATTGGACATTATAATTTAGGTTTAATTATAATTTTAGTATCTGAACGTTTTAAAATATTCTAATATGATATTTCAATAATTTTTTTTTCAATTTTGTATATGAACTTTTAAAAAAAAATTAACAAATCAGTGCTTCTGACTGATTTTGTAGTAGTCGGACTACTGAATCAGGCGGGTTAGATGCCGAGTCAGCCGCATGACTCAGTAGTCTGGCCAACACAAATCAATCAGAAGCATTGATTTGTTAATTTTTTCAAAGTTCATACACCAAATTGAACAAAAAAAAATTATTGAGACACCATATTAGAAGATTTTAAAAAGTTTAGACATCAAAATTATATTTTTACCTATAATTTATTAATATTCCATTTTTTCTTATACATTTATAATATTTGCCCCACTAATATATTATTTTTATCACATAATTCTATGATTATGCTTACAATTTTATACTATTTTTAGATTAAAAATGAAATCTATTAAAAAATAAAGAGTTTTAATGTATATTTTTTCTTTATAATTTTTTTAAAATTATTTATGCGTAATCAAGTATATGTCTTCAAAAATTAATTGTCTCCACTGTCATTTTTTCTAAATCCGCCGATGGCTTACAGTTCACGTGTCTCCTTTTTTTAGAAAATATCATTTCTCATCTCCTACTTGTACTCTTATTTGTGTTCGTACTTCATAGTGTCGCAAAAGCAAGATGAATTTACCTTAGAATCATTTTCTTTTCTTCTTTTTTTTTTTTGTAAAGTTTGGAATTCAAAAATCAATAATAAGTATTCCAATTAGATTGACACTTCTTAACAACTTTTTTATTTTTTAGAAAATCTAATATTATTAAAATTAAATAAAAAAAAATAAAAGTTCAGTTTACAATCACTAGAAGGCAAACGAAAACAAAACAGAAACACTTACAAGACTCAAAAGCGAACAAAACGAAAACATTCACGTTTACTAAAATCTTCATAAAAAGTATTAGTGCACATTGGTGGAATAGAGCTCCACCATTCCTCTTGTTGAGTTTGCCTACCATGGTATGCTA
This sequence comes from Codiaeum variegatum, assembly GCA_948294925.1. Classification (NCBI taxonomy): domain Eukaryota; kingdom Viridiplantae; phylum Streptophyta; class Magnoliopsida; order Malpighiales; family Euphorbiaceae; genus Codiaeum; species Codiaeum variegatum. The sequence goes on along the minus strand of CAOJBK014473292.1, from coordinate 2,032 downwards.
GAATGTCAGCTACCTGTTTCCTTCTTTGAAAGTATGGGAAACATCAACTTCCATGAAAGCACATGGAGAAAGACATCTAAACCATTTAGTCTTATCTTTTCTTCTTTTTAATACTTAGTATATTAATATTATTGTACATGTCCTTAAATTTAAAATGAAACTAAAAAATGTATTTATTTAATATTTTTTATAAAATTTTAGACATTCAATTGAACTTTTTAAGTTAAGACATTGGAGAATCATTTTCTAGCAAATTCATATACTAAAATTATCATTTTAACATCATAATTCTAGAGATAGTTTTTAACTGTTTGACCCAATTAAATAGTAATAATAATTCTTTATTGAAAACAAAAATGTTTAATTTATTATGAAGGTAATAACAAAAAATCATTGTATTAAAATTTTAATTCATGAAGATTTACGTACACGACAAAGATTAGTAATTTCTAAGTGGTAATAATAAACAAAGAGGATGAGCTTTCATTTCTAGTATCCTCTACGTTATTAACATTTTCAATGCAAATTGGTAATTTTTCTTATTTTAAGGATAGTCAAGTCAACTCTATCCAACCTACGACAATTCATGGGACAGGACCGACCATTTGTCTCTAGGCTTTTTCTTTTTTTGAACTTCATTTTGTCTCTAAAGCTTTTAACACGGCAATATTGGATACTCGAGTTCAAACACGGCTTGTGAAATTTCTGAATCCACCAAAAGAAAATCTATAGATGGATCAAATAAAATATAAAATTAGGGGTAAAAGTTAGAAATATTAAAATCTTAGTTTCCTATATATATATGACTTACTTTATTTGGTATATGTTGACTTATGATTGTAAATTATAAAATTTCTATTTGCTCAATAAAGGACATTTCTATGAAATTGTTAGGGACGAGAATCATTTGTTCTCCATTTAATTAAAAATCACAAACCCCTAATGAAAGTAACAAATGTTTTACCTTTTTTTTATGCGCTCCACCGGAAATTCATGCTTTCCCTGTCGTACTCTTGCTTGGCAGTTTCCACCACATGTCCAAGGTACAAATATTCTACCACTATGGCTTTAGCAGCAAATACCTTGTAGAAAGTTGAAAGTTCATTAAAAATTATTAAACTATGTAATTAAAGTAAAAATATTTAATAAAATTAACTGTTTAAATAGTAAAAATATATAAAATGATATATTATTATGGTTGTTGTTTTGCACGTATTTGCATATATCATAACATATTAAAAAATAATAATAAACAAAATAAACCTAATATTTGAAAAAATAACAAGAAAAACTAATTCTTAAAAAACTAACTCCTTGAAATGAAAGGTAAAAATGTAATGAGTTTAAGTTCTCATTTTTGCGAATAATGAAGGATACAATTGAAAAATAATATGTTCAACAATTATATTAAATTTTAAGATTGATCTTCAAGCTTTTTAAATTTGGAGCTTTTTTCTTTCAAAATAAGCTTTTTTTACTTAACAATATTGTTTGTGTTTAAAATAAAATTTTAAACTTTAAAAAATAAATTAAATAATAGTTAGCTCAAAATAAATTATTTATTAGATTTGTTGACCCAAATAAATAATTAAGCTTAATTACAAGTCCAAAAAAGTGAGTCAGCATCAGATTAATATCAGAAAGTTTTAGATACAGATATTTGATAACAAAGAAAAATAAAGTTCATAACTGATATTTTATGTCTTTCTCAGAGGCTGTTGGCGTTCCATCTTCTGGCTGAAAAAATAGTATAAAAGCAGTAGCAGAAATAGATTTGAGGGAATGAACTAATCATCATCAACACTCAAACAAAAACTCAAATCAATACTCAATAACTTATCAGTCAAATCAACTTAAATTCACAACTTTATTTTCTAAATTTTAGCATTTCCATAAGCAAACTTTTTCTTTACTCTATTTGTCAAATTTCAGCTTTTTCCAATATTTTTTAGTTTACTATAATTTCTAAATTTCAATAAATCAATTCAATCATACTTTCAATTTTTAAATTCCAAATTTCATCTCTAATTTA
>CAOJBK014472171.1:0-10013 GCA_948294925.1 Codiaeum variegatum | reverse complement strand
TTCTCTAACTCAAATAGTATATGGCATTCTCCTTGTAGGAATCTGTGGCATTTAGTGCCAGTATTGCTCCTATGGCTTCTTTTGTGACATTTAGATATAGTAATAATGGTTGACTAGGCCTATGAGGTTATAGGATTTGTGGATTCAAAGGATACCTTTTGATTTGCTCGAAGGCCTCTTGACACTCCTTATTCCATTATTTATAAAAGCTTTTTTGAGTAGGTTGAATATGGGACCATAGGTGTCTGCTAACTGGTGGATGAATCGACTGATGTATTAAAGACAGTTTAGAAAGCCCCTTATCTCCATTTCAGTTTTGGGAGGTGGCATGTCTAGAATAGCTTTAGATTTGGCTAGATCAACTTTAATTCCTTTCTTGCTAACCATATAACAAAGGAACACTCCAAATGAGGCCCCAAATATGAACTTGTTAGGGTTGAGCTTGAGATTATACTATCAAAGTCTAATGAAGAACTTCTCCAATACTTACAGATGTTGTTCGATAGTAGCACCTTTAATGACCATGTCATCAACATAGACCTCCACTTCCTTATGCATCATGTCATGGAAGACTATAGTAGCCATCCTCTGATAGGTGGCTCTAGCATTCTTTAACCCAAATGGCATTACTATATAGCAATAAGTTCCCCATTCTATGATAAAAGTTGTCTTTTCCTTGTCTGAAGGATGAACCAGTATTTGATTGTACTCCGCGTCCAGATTGGTTAAGGACCAGGCTAGCTTCATGTGTTTGAGCTTCTGTTTGACAAGCTTGCAATATGAATATGTCAAGATTTTATAGACAATGATGCTTGGATCAAGTCTGGTAATGTCGTTGGACTTTAAGGTAAAGCAGTCTTTGAATATTTTGATGGCAGACTCAGTGTCCTATTTGTTCGAGCATGCAGACACAATATATGTGTTTTTAGGCATTTTAATGAGTGCCAGTCTTTATGGGCTCTTTAACTACATCTTTTATTTTATTTATCTTATTATTCCCATTTTCTAAATTACTAAGGTCAGATTCATCAGTTGGAACATTGAAAGAAAATAAAGAGACAGACCCGTAATAAGAAAATTGGTAGTCTTATTGATAGAAATAGGGCATAGGTCCATAGTTACATCAAACTCATAATTAAAGCCTAATGGACCTATTACATCAGTTTCTGACTTAGAAGAAGATGAAGACTCATACTTATTTTCTGATTAAGATTCAATGGCTCTAATAGGGTTATTGTCATAGTGCTAGTTTTTTAGTTTTCCAGTGGTAGGCTTGATCAAAGTGAAGAGGTTAGTTTTCTCCTTTTTATTAGTCAGGACAACTATCTCATCAAACAGGCCAGCTTCCTTATTCTCTTCATAATCATTACCTAAAAAGTATATAGGATGGTAGTCTTAATCAGTCATCTTTACATTAGAGAAGAGTTCAAAACCAAGAATCCTTATCCCAGTTACAGGGAAAATCCATGGCTCAGGAAAAGCACAGTAAGGAACTGTCTCTCTCTCTTTGACAAAGTACAGATTCAGTGTCTTGAAATAAGGCCTCATGAGGATGTCAGCTTCTCCCCTTCGTTTGGTTATTATAGACCTTTCACTGGCTTTGGCCTTTTCTTTTTGAACCTCGTCATCTGTTGGGTGGTAACCTAAGCCAAAAGGAGGAGTAGAAAATTTGAAGTCATTAAAGGAGTTAACTCATTGTTGATTTTTCCTAAGGCTTAAACCAGGGGAGTAAGCCATGTGCTTCATGATAGTACCAATCATCAGGTTGCAATATGGGTCAAAATCCAAGGCAATTGCCTCTTTCAGTTTCTCAATAGTGTGAATGAACTGGACAAACGAGAAGCCGGATAAAGGATATGCCAACAACTCAGGTTGGATTTCAAAAATTGGGACTGTGTTTGAAACCTTAGATTTTCCAAACATATCTACCTTAATAGTCACAATTCCATCCTTCAATAGGAACTTAACTCATTGATACAAAGTTAATGGCATAACCTTGGCTTGGTGTATACAAGGTCTTCCCAAAAGCAAATTGAAACAAAAGGGCATATCTCTAACTTGAAAAAGGTCCTTTGAAAGTGGTTGAGGCCATAGTGACAGTCAGAGTTTCAACCCCCAAAACTTCTCTTTTTGAATTGTTATAAGCCCGTACAATTTGATTAGAAGGGGTAAAATCAATAACACTTAACCCCAAGCGGCTTACAACTTTCAACATGCAAACATTGAGTGCAAACCCATTGTCAACTAGGGTCATAAGGACAGTCTTCTCCCTTGTGATAATAGTAATATTAATGACATCATTGTGTGGTCCCTCAAGCAGGATTTCATTGTCAGAAAAGGAAATGGATACCCCCTTGGTGGCACTTATAATGGAGGTGACTAGAGCTTCGGGAAAAATGTCAGTTTAAGTCTGGCATTGGCTCAGTGCCTTACAGAGAGCTTAACGATGAGTATAGAATGAAATAAGTAGACTCCAGATGAAAATGTTTGCTTTGGTCTTCTTTAGCTATTTGAGTATGGGATCCTCTTCAGGGTTAGGAGTTCCTTTAGACTAAGCTGGTTTGTAGATGGAGGAGCAACAGGTGCTTGTGTGATCCTTCCACTTTTAGTGATAGCATCAATTTCATTACCCAGGTTTCTCATATCAATGATAACACAACAATAGTCATTGCAGATTGACCTCCCTAAGGAAGGTTAGCTAACTAGAGTTGAGTAATTTTAGGAAAAGGACTTCTCTAAGGAAGATAGGTCCTCTCTAGTGTAATAGAAATTTCTCAGAGTTTCAACATCAGATATGAGGTGTGTTAAATCCCCTTCCTTAAACTCATTCAAGATTGCATTCACATTGTGCTCTGGCAGGGGATTTGTGCCAATATTTACAGTAGGCAGGAGTATATCATTGGCTTTAATTAGATCTTGGATCTTGTGTCTTAAGGTCTTTGTAATCACACCTTTTAGACATGATAAAATTCTTTGATAATGGATTTGGAATGGGTTTGTGTTCCAATGGTATGAATGCACCCTTTTCTATGCATTTCTTTAAGAGAAAACTCAGTTTCAATCCCCTCAAATTAGTGAACTCCCTTCGTTAGATCAGAATAGGCTTTTGGGCATAAATTGCATTGACCCCACCTTCTTTCTGAGTACTATTGGTCTTTGTAAAATGGGAGGACAAGGTCTGAGTTTTATCCTTAATGATGCCAGATTCAACCCCATCTTCTAGGCGAGTGCGTACATTCACTAATGCTTGAAATCAGGCAGATATTGTGTTATCAATCTGTCTCAATAAATAAGTAATAAATTTTTTATGATAATATCAATTTTTTTTTGTATTTATTGGTATGTTTACCATCTAGGAGGCTTTCTTCCCCCACCTAGTAATGAAAGCAGAAATGTTTCTTTGGGAAATTGCTTAGTTATTTCCCAGTCTCTTCTTTTAACATCAATTTCTTGATTATAGGAATATTTTGTTTACAAATTCATTACATATGGAATCCCAGGCCTATTTCTTATAATCCTCTAATTGAATGAACAAGTTTGGAGCCGCACCAGTAAGCGACTATTGGAAGAGCTAAGCAAGGAGCTCGCCTTCAACACCCAGAGGGTGGAGTGTCCCATCATAATTTTCATGTGAGTGTTGGGGCAGGTGGTGCCATCAAAGTTCTTAAATTTTGGCATCTGAAACTTGGGTGGAAATCTGGCGTTGGGCAAGGGACTTAGTGCCTTCACATCAATGACATTCTCTTTCTTCTTTAGTTCCTTGAGAGCCTTTTCCATTTTTTGATACTTTTCAACCATAATCTTGAGTAGTGGGTGATCTTCAACCCCTTTTGGGAAAGGATCCATAGTAGGGGTAGCTAGGGTGCTGTTTCCACGGTCAGTTGGTGGATTCAAGCTACTAGCTTCATCAACCAAAATTTGCTTCCCTGAGTTGGAGGAGGTAGAAGTATGGTTGGTAGGTTGGACTCTGACTTGAACTAGCATATCTTGCACTTTGCCCAATATGGTATGTTCTTGGGCCTGTATCATTATAGATATAGTCTCTTGTTGTGTTTTCATAGCCTTTTCTTACTTTTTTTAGAATTTCTAACAGTATGAAGGTGATACCAGTAGGTGGAGCTGGTGGAGCAATGGAAATGGCATTAGGTGTTGTGGCATCAACAGCAGGGTTGAGGATTTTATTGCCTTCCAAGTTCAACATGTTAATCTTTTGGACAAAGAAAAGGTAGAGTATCAGCTTTTTTGAAAATTGGCTAATAGCGGGCATGTAGGTATGAAAAAAGGTAGAGTTTTGGAGAATTTGTTTGGAACAATTCACTTAGTCCAATATCAGTTTTTTAGATGTCGTGATGCATGCATGCATGTATTCATGAATGAAAAAGTTTCATGATGATAGTAATATTAGATTCTTTAGGGTACATGGAACCTAGGGTCAACTCTAATCATTACATGAGAGCTTAGCGGTTTAAAGGTTCCCTAGTGACGAGAGATGCAATATACCTAACCACATATGAACCAAGGAGGTTCGCAGAGGTCAAATGGCTACATGGAACCTCGTTATCCTAATCGAAAGGATCGGAGGGTACGCCTTAGAGTTAGATGATTTCACTATTAGCAAAGTAGTCCTAAGGAAGGAAGCTCACTCGATGATACTTTCTATCCAAGTTTTCTAGAATAAGGGATCATGTGAAGGGATGTATGAAACTTACTTCCATACAGTCTTAAGCCAAAATCTGTTTTTATAAAAAGAATGATACGTTTAGTTTGCAATGTCCCCAATGGAGTCGCCAACTGTGAGGCCCCATCAGAAGCTCACAGGATTTCCCAGCACGCCTACGAGTTTATGGCTCAAGGAAATCGACCACGAGGGGTCAGATTGTGCATGGCATCGCGGTTGATGACAAGTCCCACATTTGTAAACCTCACATGTGTCCATTGGTATGCACTTGGAATATGTTTAGAATCACCACCTAATCTTTAATAAAACATTTTTTCATAGGAGATTAAGAAACCTTTTGTAAAACTCCAATTTAGAAAATGATTTTACCCAATTATTTTGAAAAGACTAGCTCTCAAACCATAGTTGGGTTCAGAGATTCGTGATTTTATAAAAACAAGTTTAGAAAAGGATTTTTCCAATTTATTAAACAACTTTGGCTTAAGAAAAATATGGTTTAGATTAAAAAGAAATTTTCGTGAACGCTTGGCATATCACGTGATGCATGAGCAGGTAAAGCATCATAATTTATAATGCATGAATAGGCTATTATATGCATGACATCCATGAAGCGACAAAAATGAAAAGATCAAACATGAGTCATTCCTCTAGCCCATTTCAGGTTTTAGGGAAGGCAAGCATCCCTAAAGAAAGTGAATTAAATAAATTACATAATAAAATGGCAAATAATCATGGGATTCCCTCTCCAATCTGCATATCTAGAAGAGACACAGACTCCCCAATACAAATCTAGAAATAAACAATAATAATGCAAACCATTACAAAAATACATAAAAATGGAACGTATATAAAAAAATAACATAAATAATAAAACTGGTAAAGAAAAAATAAAGGAAAAAGGTATTTTTGGAGTTGAAACCGTTAGAAGGTTTGCTGGCATATCCCATTGAATAGGAATCAAACCCCATGACGTTCTCCCTTCTCGCAAAGGGCAGGGTTGTTCTGATAACAGTGGGTGATTGTTTGGTTGGTTCAGAAGCTAATTAGTTTTATTTAATTAAATATTTAATTGAGTAGGTTGTAATATTTGATTAATTAAAAAGGATTTTACGAATGTGATTGCCTAAGTTCATTTTAGGGCTTAAGTTTGATTTATTTAATAAAAAAATGAAATTATGATAAAATAAATGCCCTATTTCATATTAAAGGGCTTAAACTCAGAATAAAAAGGAATAGAAATATTGTACCCTATTACCTTTTGCTTATAGGGTTTCGGACACAGTAGATCGAATGGCTTGATGAACCTGTAGCGTGTCTTTGTTGTGTTCGGAGAGTACTGATGAGCATTTATTTGGACTAGACTAGTGAAAATTGAACCGTCAGACTTATTAGAAAACAAACGTCTTTGGTGAATTTTGTGTGTTTCTTGTATTTTTGGATCGATTTGATGAGAATTGTAGTGTCTGGAGAGTATTTTGGGAGGTTTGGAAGTCTGAAAAGTAGTCTAGAAGTGTAAAAAAGTTGAACCCCAAAATTGTTATAGAGGTTCGAATTTATAGAAAACTGAGTCGGAAAATTCGGAAAATGCAAAACGCGTGCGTTTGGACCAAACGGGTGTGCTTTGGGTCTGGTTGTCTGGGCCTGATTTTCTGGGGTCCGGTCCGGTGTATTTTGGTCCTATTTTTTAAATCCATTTCAGGTCTAATTTGAGTGCGGTTTGAACCGTTAAGCTAGTATTAACGGGCCGTTGTTAATGGTACAAAAATTATGATTCACAGCTACCATCATCTACAAAGACCCTCTAGAGTGTGAAATTTTTAGTTATGGCTAAAATAATTACTAAATCTAGTCCTGACCTGGGCTACCAACCCTTTTCTTCTACCAACCTCTTTTTTCTATTATAAAATACATATTTTAGTTTTTTCCTAATTTTTTGCCAGTGCCTTGGCTTGATAGTTACAAAGGGTGACTGCAAGGGGACCTCCAGTCATGCATACTATATCACTTATGAACCCATCATTAATGACCCCTTTATTTTTCTCCTTTTGGGTTGACTTCCTCCAATCCCTTATTTTTGGTCAAAACCCTTCAGATATCCCCACTTTATGAGCCTCTCAATCTCCTCCATGAGCATCTGACATTCATTTATACCATGCCGATGTGTAGTATGGAAATTGCAATAATGAGCCTTGTCCCTCTTCTCCAGGTCACGTCTGAGAGGTTTGGGCTTCCGAAAGATATCCTTAGTTTAAAAGGAAATGAAGGCCACTTTGGGGGACTTCTTTGAAGGCTGTCAACTTGAAAATGTCCAAAGTGTTTTAGGAAGTCCCTTTACTTGTAAAGGTTGTAGCCAGGGGGTCTACTTTTGATTAACCTTCCTTTTTTTTGTTCCTTCTTCTCCAGTTCAACTGCCCTTCCACTATCCTCTTTGTGGCTAGGTGATTATTTTTGTATACCTCATCCTATCATATGTATTTCTAGGCTAGATCCATATTCACTTCAAGAGTTTATGAATTTTCAACAAAAGGCTCTAAAGAATCCATTATAGATATTTCCATTAGGGAGTGCTTCAATTGTCCGCAATTGATTGAGCTTTGTGACTTTCAATGCCTCTCTTATTCAAGTGAGCAAGATATTCCCTCAATGACTCCTCTTCACTCTACTTCACGTGCTTCAGGGCATAAGTATTCCTTTCTGAAGGAATTCTAAATCTAAAGTAGTTGAGGAAACTCTCTACCAACTACCCAAAGTTTCTTATACTTCCTTCTTCAAACATGACGTACCATCTCATGGCAGCCCCTTCTAGTGATCCATTAAAGGCTCTATAATTTTCTTCATCACTAGTGGTTTGAGTTCCACCACATCTTTGTAATCCATGAAGTGAGCTATTGGGTCGGCAGAGCCGTCATATCTCTTGATGGCAGGAAATTTGAATTTATCTGTCATTTTGTAGCTTGCCATTTCTTTATTAAATGGGGGATTTTAGTGTCAAGACCAAATTTGTATCCTCATATGAGTGCTTCTTTTCTTTGGATTTCTCCTATATTTTTTTTTGGATAGTCTTTCTCATCCCTTCAGGCTGATGTTGGTTGAAGGATCCATGATCCCCATCTCATCTCATTCTTAAACAAAACCTCTTCAGAAAACCTCTTTGACTGTGTTACCTTTTGGTCTCTGCGGGAGATAAAGTGTGTAGCCTCCGTTTGGACCTTCCACTAGGCCTTTAGATCCAACTTTCTCCTAACTTATTTCTCCCCCTTTCTTCCTTTCTTCTTCTCTACTCTCTTTACCTCGTGCCTTTTCTCTCTCCACCTTAATCTTGTCCTTCTCACTTCCCTCCTATATTCACTTCTCTCTACTCTCTCTCTCTTACCCTCCCTTCCCCCTAAATGTCTCTCCTTTCCTCCTATTAAGGCATTTACTCCTCTCACTTCCCCTATGATGAACTTGAGTATGTCTATCATCATACTCTCTCTTTCTACCTTGAACCCTTAAAGTTAAGACATCTATGAGGTCCTTTATCTAAGACGTTCTTTGGATTTGGAAGTGGATTTAAGTTAATGGGTCACTAATTTTTCAACACTTCTTATAGTATTCAGTAGGGTGTTTAGGAGTTGTATATTGAAGATAGATTAGTTTGAGGTGTAGGTGTTTCTAAGGTTGGTTGAGATGTGTTGAGCTATGTGGATATAGAGGATGAAATTTGTGTGAGCAGGCTTTACAAAACTTGTATTGGTGAAGCCTTTTCTGGCAAGGATATAGAGGGAGCTGGGTTAGGAGTTTTGGGACATACCAACTTGGGTATTTATAGGATTTTGTATGGTTTCAGAGTTATGTTGATGTCTCACAAAGTTTTCTTCCACTATCATAGTGATTTTGATAACTTGAGACCCAAGAAAAGAGATTCTTAATAAATAAAAGAAAAAATGGTGATGCCAAAGACCAAAAGAATAAAAAAATATATTTTCCACAGATGGCTCCACTTGATGAGTGCAAGACTCAATCAATGATTACGGTTGACCTTTGGTGCAAGGCTTTTATATATATTTCTCTTAGGCCTGCAATCACAATACATAGTTAGGAGGGCCTAACATAGTGCCTGGCGAAGGACCTTCGATGCTCTAGTAATTTAGCTTTAACGAAGGTTCTAATGGTTACTTGAACAAATAAAGGTAAGAGAAATAAATGAAAAGAAAACTTAGGATTATAGGTTGAATATGAAATTCAGAATCCCTAACAAAGCTAGTATGGAGGGCCTTATATAGGCCCATAATGTATGAAGATGCCATGATTTGACTATCTAGATTGAGCATGAGAAGGTGGTTATCGTTGATGACCTTTTTTTTTTTGTTAATGATGTGTACTCCTCTTATTAGAGCAAAAGAGGACATATCCCCTTTTGTTTGGACATGGATGTTAGTGTCAAAAGGCATTTTTTTATTTGGTAAAGTTTGGGGGCATGTTTCTAACACAAGTGTGACGTTGAAAAGGCTGTAACACAAAACCGTATTGTGGTAGTTGGCCAATGTCAGCTTGACATGCACAAAGATCCATAGAGGTGCGGGCTACCTATCTGGGGTTCGTTCATTGGTGAAAGTGAACCATCTATGCAAACACTTACTCTCTTGGACTCTCATGGTACGAATAATGTCTTCTCCTTGGTTTAACTCAATATTGGGCCCTCTCCTAGGTAGACTTTTCCTATAGATGAGCTTAGATTATGTGACTTGATTCAGACTGTATCAACTATTATCATTAACTTATAACTTGATATATAAAATTGGAGTAATTTTTTTATAATAATCACTACTACATAATTGATTTTTAGTAGCATTTTATTTACCCTGTAACAACATTTATAAATGCCACTATTAATTTTACTAGCATTTGATCAAATACCTTATAGTCAATGTCGTTATAAGTAATGCTGGCATTTATCATAATTGTTGGTAAAAGCATATACAAATGCCACTAATGATAAAAATAATTACAAATGCTAATAAGACTTTTACCGACATTTATAATATATACAAAAAATGAAACTCTCTCCTTTGAGACCTCTATAGTGTTAACTCTTGTGTTCTTGAGGAATCAAACTTAAGACTTCACACTTCTCACACTATGTGAGAAAACTAATCTGACACGCTTAATATAATGATTCTAAATTTCATATAATATTATATATTTCTTTTGCTAATTTTATAAAAATTAAAATTACTATTAAATTTTAATTTATTAATTCTCAATTAAAAAATAGTTATTACCAATTATAATTTTTAATTTATTATTCGTAAACTAAAAGATAAAAATGTGTACAATATATATATATATATAT
>CAOJBK014469815.1:0-11363 GCA_948294925.1 Codiaeum variegatum | reverse complement strand
TATTTTTTTTGTTCATATACTTTTGCAGGGTGGTGGTATACAAACAAGATTCAGAATCTTTTTATTAGAAGTTTTAACATAGATAGTAGCACAATATTTTGATCTCTTATGATGTAATTTTTTTTGTCATTTTGATTCATATGATGAATTGTGATTAATTATTTTATTTTTTCTTATTAATTACAAATTACAATTCATTACTATTTGTATGTTGTAATGAAAAATAACTAAGTACTGAATGAAATATTATGGATAAATATTTTATTTCACTTGTTTTTTTCATCAGTTTTGGGCCATTATTTTCTTGAAAGCCCAATGGGCCTAAACCAAATGATCCAAATTGAAAAAATTGAAAATCGAAAAAAAAGGTTCAAAAGAATATGGTTTTATATATAAAATGATTGGGTTTGATTTCATCAAAATATAAATTTGGTACTTCACTTTTTTTCAAAAAATCGAACTGAATAAACCAAACCGAACTGATGCCCACCCTAATGCCCAGTATAATATACTTTTTTTTATTCTTTAAATTAAATTTCGTTTATCGTGATTTTGAGATTTGGTTGGGATTTTCCCATTTTGCACGAGTACTATTTTATATCACTGCACACAATTATTGTTTTCTATAGCCAGAAATTATTGTTTTGTTTTTCGTTTTTAGTATATGTTTTTTTTTAGGTAAAGGGACAAATAAACCCCTAAACTTTTACAAAATGTTGTCCAAAGTATTTATTAACTTTTTGTGCAAAAATTTAATTTTGAAAATATTCGGGGGTAGAAAACTACCTTGAACTTTTAAAAAAAGTTCATCGTTCGCCTCTCTGTTAAATTTTGACAAATGGCTCGTTAACGGACCGTCATGTAGCCATTCTATAGCCATCATTGCCCTCTGCATGCAGTAATTTAAACATCCTATAAGATCAGTTAACATTTCTCTTCTCCATCTTCTCGCATCCTCCATAACTGAAGCAAAAATCCTAACTCAATCTCTCTATCACACCTTGTCTTCTTTTTCTACTCAAACATCCCCTCAAGTTCACAATCGATATGCATGAAGGCCTGATGGAAGCTATGGTCTTGTCAACCCACCACCAAAATGCGAGTGCAACGAGTTTACCCATGTCTGGACCGCTTGGAAGAAGACTAATCCGGGGAGAAGGTTCTATGGCTGCAAGCAATATTGTGTAGGTTAAATTTTCCTTATTTTTCTTCAAAGTTTTGAAATTTTTATTTATTAGGGTACTGAGTAAGGGTTTCTGTGTGTGATACAGAAGGGATGTTGTGACTACTTCGTCTGGATTGATGAAGAGATGTGTTAGAGAGCCAAGGAAGTGATCCATGAATTGAACAATGAGAGAAAGAGACTGAGGTATGAGACGATGAAGCTGAGGAGGAACTAACAATTGCCTGTAATTGAGCAAAATGTTGCTGCTGCTGTTGCCCTAACCTTTGAACTGGATGACCTGAACAATGAGATTCAAGATGAAATGAGGAGGAAGAAATTATTATGTGCTGCATTGGGTATTTCCTGAGGGTTTTCATATTGGTATCCCTGATCCTAATTTTAAAGGGCTAATGTGTGTTATGGGGTTTGGGTCTTGGTGGGGTTTCATGTGGTTACAGGTTGGTGTATGTGACCTATTTTTTTGTTTAATGTAAATGGGTATGGTTGCTGGGGTTCTGTAGGTGGATTGAACCCCAACATTTTGTAAAAAAAAAAACAATTTAAATTGAATGAAAAAGGGTTCCATTTAGCTACAATTTTTATTGTCTAAAATTAGATGAATGAATGATTGTATATGGCAAGGTTTCAATTTCTGCATATGGTACATAAACAATACAAATAATGGTCCTGCCTCTCATGGTTTGATTCTTGCAATGGTACAAAATTCCCAGAACAACACAAATAATGGTCCTGCCTTTGATTATGTAAAATGGACTTACATTCTGGAATTTAACATTCATAGAATAGAACTGGATTGCATATAACAATTTCAGCACTTAAATGAATAATTTTTTGGACTAACATTCTTGAATTGAATATAACAAGCAAATAACATAACTTGTATTCCATAAATCACAGGATTGCATAACAAACAGATTAACAAATTATCATTCCATAACCATTTCAGTATTTTTTATATCAAATAGAAAGAAAACCTAAAGCCATTAACGTATTCCATAATTAACAAAACATAATCTAATCCTAATTCAAAATCCATGACATATCACTACTGCTTGCTTATGCCTGCAGTTCCCTTCCCTTCCAATTTCCCAATCTGCTTTTCTTTCTCTTTTTGCAAAGTACTGCTTGTGATTGCCTAATTGCCTTGCCACTTTAATCCAGATGTTGGCTTGAAAGGGATTTCTGGAGGATGGCCATCAGGTTTGAAGTGTATCTTCCTTCTATCATCTCCATATGTTGAACTGCCAAACTTCCCAACAGGCAGCTTCTTCCTTTCAGATAATGCATATCTAAAAGTATACTCATGAGGGATTGCAGCATCAGAATGCGGTGGGTCAACTATAAGGGAAGGATGGACATCAGAGACATCAATGGATGGTTGAAGGGCTGATTGAACACCCTCATTAACCGCCATAGCAGAATCAACACTTTCCTGCAATGAAAACAAATGCTAATCCATAACCATTGATCAAAACTTAACCTACATGGAGTGAAAACATAATCAGATTGTCAGACTGTCTACTAATTCCTCCTGATATGTACTTCAAGTACAAATCCAAAACTTCTTCTTAACTTCACCACCTGGCCATTTCTTGCTCCAATTGGCATATATGTGCCTTGCACACCATATATGTTCAGCCATTGGAAGTGTTTTATTCACTGAGTCACAAAGACCCTTTTATAAATCTGAAATTACTGTGATTCCAGAACCATCATTCAAAATTAGTTCCTTTTACAACCAATGAAGGAACCAAGTCCAATTCAACTTGTTATCCACATCCACAATAGCCCATGCAATTGGAAACATACTATTGTTTCCATCTCTACCTATTGCTGCCAACACTTGACCCTTCACAATCCCCCTCAAAAAGCATCCATCAAGACCAATCATAGGACTATAACCATGTCTCCAACCAGTTTTGCATGCTTCAAAACAAATAAACTCCCTTCAGAACACTCTCTTTCCCTTTCTTACTTTTTATGTATCTAAATCAGCATGGCATTTTGATCTAAGATTGGATGACATTATTTATTGAGCATATGCTTTAATCATGCTAAATTCCCTGCTATTTTTCTCTACTATCTCCTTCTTGATAACAACCTACACCCTCTTTCATTTTTCCTCAAATACATGTACCCTTGGTCTATCCTTAGCCATCTTCTTCATTTCTTTATTTGGTGTCTTGGGGTTATCATACAGTGTCTTCTTGAAGTAATAAATCAAATACTTCATTATGGCTAATTTGTTCTTGAAAACTCTGCCACACTTATGCTTTGAGACATAAGTCTTCACCACCAGTGGCTTACCATCACATGTTCTACTAACAAACATATTGAATAGACATCCATCCTCAGATCTCACCCTTATTCTATTTGGCTCATTCTTAACAATTCCTAGCCCTTTGCCTTTCTCAACTACTCCTAGTTTAGATACTTGCAACCTAACATCTTTTGCAGAAGTGAAAGGCTTCCCAGTGTGGAAATATGGACATTTAGACTCTTTTGTCTCTTTATCTGAATCTTCTATGTTAGCATCCACACCTACATTATCTTCATTTTCCATTGTTACTACCTCTCCATCCTCATCATCTTTGGCTAATTTATTCCTTTAAACTCTATCATCATCATCCTTTTCTTCAGTGCTCTTATTTTCTATAACCTCTTTCCCTTTCCTCTTCCTATCATATGTCTTTGAAACATTATCAACAAGCACACCTACAAAAATCTCTTCCAAATTAACATCATCTTAAGTCTCTATTGGAGGTGCTTCACTATTAATCTTCAGCACTTCTTCCATCTCATTCATTGGAAATATATGAACCTTTCTTCCAAGAGTCAAATTTTCATAAAATTTTAGCACATAAGCATCATTCTCTACCATAACCAAATGTTCAAATTTGCAATTACCAACTCCAAAGTAAATCTTAATCTCTTGATTGTACTCTAACTTCTCACTATAATCCCTATAAATGTGGGTGATTGAAGTTTCATATGTATCATGATCCTCTGTTACCCACACCTCTCCTTTTTTGTAGTATCTGTTAGCACCCCTTGTCCATAACCGACCTTAGTGCTTATATACATCCACTATGCACATTGTGAAATCCTAGAAAAAACATTATTTTTTAGTCAAAGATACTATTTTTCAATGTGAAAAAGACAACATTATACTGGGACAAAGAATAATGCATCTCCATTCACCATGAATTCACATTAGGGTAAAATTTCCAATATCCCCACCAACAATGAAATCCTAATTACCCCCATTTCCAATTGTAAATAAAAGGCATTCAAAACAAACATCAAATGGATTAATAGAGGAGAAAAGAGACTTTTCATATCTTTTTTTTATTATACACCAATGGATCACCACTGACAATGGAAGCATAGTAAACTCAACCGCCAAACACCACCATGACTTAACTGAGTTGCTTTGTTTATTCAGTTAATGCAATGAAGATGGTTGTTGTATATTAATTTTAGGGTTTTGATGTTAACATGCACTGTTATGGAGTTCCTAATGTCGGTGGTTGTTGAGTTAACATGAAAACATTCTTGCTAAATGTCAATGGTTGTCGGTGGTTGTTATGCATCAATAATGCTAAATTCCCTGCTATTTTTCTCAGTTATATCCTTCTTAATAACAACCTTCACCCTCTTTCATTTTTCCTCAGATACATGTACCCTTAGTCTATCCTTAGCCATCTTTTTCAATTATTTCTTTAGTGTCTTGGGGTTATCATACAATGTCTTCCTAAAGTAATAAATCAAATACTTCATTGTGGCTAATCTGTTCTTGAAACTCTACCACACTTATGCTTTGAGACATAAGTCTTCACCACCAGTGGCTCACCATCACATGTTCTACTAACAAACAGGTTGAATAGACATCCATCCTTACATCTCACCCTTATTCTATTTGGCTCATTCTTAACAATTCTCAGCCCTTTTCCTTTCTCAACTCCTAGTTTAGATACTTGCAGCCTAACATCTTTTGCATAAGTGAAAGGCTTCCCAGTGTGGAAATATGGAAATTTAGACTCTTCTGTATCTTTATTTGAATCTTCTATGTTAGCATCCACACATGCATTATCTTCATTTTCCATTTCTCTTGCCTTTCCATCCTCATCATCTTCTGCCAATCTCCTCATTTGAACTCTACCATCATCATCCTCTTCTTAGTGCTCTTATCTTCTATAACCTCTTTCCCTTTCCTCTTCCTACCATATGTCTTTAAAACATTATCAATAGGCACATCTGTAAAAATCTCTTCCCAATTAACATCATCTTGAGTCTTTGTTGAAGGTGTTTTACTATTAATCTCTAGCACTTCTTCCATCTCATTCATTGGAAATATATGAACCTTGCTTCCAGGAATTAAATTTTCACTAAATTTTAGCACATCAGCATCATTCTCTATCATAACCAGATCTTCAAATTTGCAATTACCAACTCCAGAGTAAATCTTAATCTCCTGATTGTACCCTAACTTCTCACTATAATCCTTATGAATGTGGGTGATTGAAATTTCATCTATATAATGATCCTATATCACCCACACCTCTCCATTTTTGTACTCTATGTTAGCACCCCTTGTCCATAACCCACCATAGTGCTTGTATACATCTACTGTACACATTGTGAAATAAAAAACATTATTTTTTTAGTCAAATATTCTATTTTTCATTGTGAAAAAGACAACATTGTATTGGGACAAAAGAGACTTTTCATACTTTTTTTTGTCAGACACCAATGGACCACCACTGACAATGGAAGCACAGTGAACTCAACCACTAAACACCACCACAACTCAACTAAGTTGCTTTGCTTCTTTAGTTAATGCAATGAAGATGGTTGTTGTGTATTAATTTTAGGGTTTTGATATTAACATGCACTATTATGGAATGTTTTGGAGTTCCTAATTTCGGTGGTTGTTGAGTTAATAGGGAAACGTTCATGCCATTTTGATCCATTAACGAGCCATCCATCAAAATTTAACAGAGGGGTGAACGGTGACCCTTTTTTCAAAAGTCCAAGATAGTTTTTTACCCCCCGAGTATTTTTAAAGGTAATTTTTTGCATCAAAAAAGTTGATAAGGGTCTTGGGCAACCTTTTTAAAAAGTTGAGGGGTTTATTTGTCCCGTTAACCCTTTTTTTTTTTGCTTGGAGAACCAATTTTTAGTATATGTTCATAACTAATATTAATTTCATAATAATTTAAAGAAACTTTATTTTATGTATGTAATAATAAAAATAAAATGTGTAATGAAATTGTAAATTATTCACCAAAATATGGTTTTAATCTATAACTAAATTAATTTAGCTAAGATTAGCTAACAATAATGTTACTTTTAGGCTGTCATTTTCTCTAATGAGCAATAAAGAAATAAATGTTTTGGTACCATGAATTAATTTTATAAACATTATTATATGAATTTAAATCAAAAGAAATGTTAAATTTTATACCATCAATAGTTTATTATTATGAGTGCGTACTGGATTCATGTCTCATCTTGTGCGAATACTTTAACGAATGTTGAAATCATTTTGATGGAATTCTAAAAGAGAGAGTTATGGTGATATTAGATGCTATAATTGAGATAATATGTGTTTGCATACAAAAAGTGGCAAAGGGAAATAAATTTTCATTAATAATAAAGTCTCAATCCAAACATTTCAAGATTTATAAACTTATCATGCCAATTTAGTAACAATTTTTTGGATTTATACAATCCAATTTTACATTACTCATTCAAATATTTTTTTAAAATGACTTGTGAAAAGGCACAGAAGCACGGAGACCTGCTCCTCCACCTCCTATGTCAATGTCATAGTTATCAGTGAACACTTTGGAAGGATTTTCAGGCTGAACAATACTGAGAACACCTGATATGAAGAATCTTGCTATGACTTGATTGAACATGACCCAATTTTGAATGAACCAAGGATGCATGACAAAGATGAGGCCAGAAATTTTCAACTCCGGCCACCAAAAAATAGATTGGCTCCTATAAAACCAAAATCTATCTTGATTTTTATGACATTAACCAAAGCAATAGCTAGATGTTTAACAAATAACCTAATACTTTTCAAATATATCATCTTTGCTCTTCTAAAGAACCACCATATCCATCGCCTTAAAGCCACCATTGCAACGATTACCAAAAACTCATGAACCATGGCTACAAGACCGACTAGAACGGTAGAAAGAAAAGGGCCACAAAACCTCACACAATCTTTTATTTTCATAAGCAAATAAGATCTAGAAAACAAAAAGTAAAAGAAAACATGAGAAAAGATACCCCACCAATGATGACCTTCGGTGGTTTTTGGAGAGAAGATATAAAAGGAAAAAGGAAAATTTATACAAAGAGGTTTCTTTAGGGGTAAATGGTTTGTTTGCAAAAAAAAATGATGTCTTTTCATAATATTGAAGAATTTAATCTTACATTATTGAGGAAGTAAGGATAGAGAATTCTCAGTGATGACTCACCCCTATAAAGAATTCACCCCAAATAATCATGGTTGCCTCTTGAGTCTAACCTACAAGTCCTTCCATAGAGGCAGACCATCTGTGCGGATCTATAACGCGTCTTACCATAGGTATCAAATCTATCATCACGGGAAAGACGAGTCAACTGGCTCAAAATAAGCCTATTTAAGAGGGCCTTTACAATATCTTCTAGAGCGAGCCACATAGGGTGACTCAAGAGAAGTTGAACGTATAATTAGGATAGCATGAAGGATCTGCTTGAGCTATGTGGTGATCATCTTAAGAAGGACCTTGCTAGGATCATGCATCAAGTCAGTAACCGTTGAAGAGAAATGCAACCATGGACGAATCTACAGCGTTATGCCCCCACTCACTTGTACCAATTCCTCCCTAAAGAATACATAATTTGAGATATGCTCCTATTAAAATTCATAAATATTTCATTTTTTAATATTATTTTATAATTTTCCCCCCTAAAAATTATAATTCACTAATATTTTAATTTTTTAGTATTATTTTATAATTTTGCCCACTAAAATTACCAATATTTTATTTTTTCTATATAATTTTATATACTTTTAGATTATAAGTGAAGTCGAATAAAAAAAAACTTTAATATATAATTTTACTCTTTAATTTTATTTATAAATAAATATATATAATTGAGTATGTGTTGAAAAATTAATTGTCCCTGCTGACTTTTTTTTCTAAATTTGCCCCTGAATGCAATGTGTTCTGAATATACACTCTGATAGTTAAGGTGTTAACTACGCTACTCCTGCATCATAGAGAATTTAAAATTGGAGGTTTCCTTATAAATACTATGTCCATTCACTCCAACCTTATACATCTAAATTTGTTGAGGGTGAGAGTGATTAACATTTTTCTTGTGAATGGACATTGATACCATGTAATATTGGCCTAGTTTGGCCCTAACTATCTACTCAGAATCTGGCTGAACCCTAGAGAACCCTGGTCCTACCCGAACCCTGGACACTTGATAGGATTTGTCTCATTTGGCCTTCGGTGGTTTGGGTCCACAAGAGACATGTGTCACTAGCCTCATGGAGAGATACACTGCAAGGTATCCGGAGCAGGCACGTGTCCCCTTTAATAGGGTTTTCACCTTCTAAATACAACCCAAACGAGGTAATGTTTTTTATGCAACCCAAAAACTCTAAACTAAGATCCATTCTTGAGAGCTTTCTCAGTCAAACCTATTTATGACTTGAGCGTCAAACGATTATCGCTGGACACCACATCTGGCCACCCCTAACCCTTGTTTTCTCTGTGCAGGTTGTTCTAACTCGGCCAGAGTAATCAATATCCAGCTTTGTGACTAATCCACACACACCATTTGGCGCCGTTTGTGAGGAGCGATATAGAAGTTCCTTCCCAGAACATTTTAAAGCCTATATAACAGTTAAAGCTCTCATAATGGAACCAACCCATGATGAAATCCACATAGTGGAGGATAGTCCTCCTCCCACTAATACAAACCCAGCAGCAAACACACCTCTCACACACCAAAATCTAGCAACAGCTTTGACTAATCTAGTTGCTTCCTTGCAAACCCTCTAAAGTTTCATGAGACAACCTCAGATACCAAGTCCTTCCACACTAGCTTCACAACCCACACTGCCTCAAGCAACTCCAGATTTGGTAGCCGCATTGCAAAACCTGATTACCAACCTTATTCCCTTACTTCCATCACTTCAAGCAAGTCAAAGACCTAACCCACCAACTAGAGTTGATAACAATTCTCATGTGGTGAACCGAGGATTGAATGTCAATACCCTCGTTGACACAGTAGGAGCCTTAGTAAATAGGTCTGCATGAGAAAGGGACAAGAGCATATTAGTTCTAGAAGCGCCAGTCAAGGAAGAAAGGATTGAAGAAATGAGTGGAATATGGCAAGTGATGAGAGAGAGGCAGTAGAAGATAGGTTTACTGCCACTAGAAGAGAGGAGGATTGTAGTAGCCAGTCCCACAGGGGTTAAAAGCAAAGACACGAGCATGCAAGTAGGCATGAAAATTCCAGGAGAGAAGATCAAGAGGCCTTAAGACACCATGGGTCCAGAGTGACACTAAGAGAAGAGGTCATGAGATACGTGGAGGAAATGGCAAGCCCCAAGCTAGACAGAAGAAGAAACTTTTTTCTTCACCTCAAATCTCCATTTTAAAGGAGCATAGACAAGTATGATGGCAACCAAGATCCTAAAGCACATGTCTTAGAATACAAACACTTAGTAGAGTTGCAAACCACTAGAGATGAAGCACTTTGTCGGGCTTTCAGAGGTACCTCAGAAGGGGCCACGGTGAAATGGTATGATTGTTTGCCATAGGGCAACATAGATTCATTTTGGAGTATAGTGAACTTGTTTGTTAAGAGATTTTCAGCTAGAATCCCCATACTAACACCAACCCGATCCTTGGAGCAGGTGGAGCAGGTCTGGACGAGTCACTCAGAGACTTCATTGTTCATTTCAATAGAGAAACACTGAAGGTGATGGATAACAATGACCATTGAGCAATCGAAGCCTTACAAAAGTGCATTAACCATCAAGACTACTTCAAAGCTTTGGTCCGAAGTTCACCCAGGACCTTAAACGAAGCCATGGCAATTGCAGAAGAATATATTAAGCAAGATGATGCTTTCAGGGAGAGCAGGTTTTTCAAAAGAAGAAAGCCAGAAGAGGGAAGCTCATCCTAGAAGAAAGCTAAGAAAGAGGAGTTAGCAACAAAGGGTGAAGGAATCCCTAATAGGAAAAATCCCCAACCAAGGCATATTGAACCACCTAGAGGGGAAAGGTTTGATCCCTCCAAACTTACACCATTGAATGCCAAACCCAAGGTGGTCTTTGCAGCCTTTTAGAATAAGGATTTATGAAAAAGGCCCAGGCCCATTATGAAGGATCCAGCCAAGTTTTCAACGTGAGGTGATATGTACTTACTATTCCCCCTATAATATACAAGTAAGGTCGACCTAACAAAATATTATAAGGGAAAGTTATATTAGCTACCATGAACTCTATTGATACCATTCTGGTCAGCTCTTTAACTCCTAGTTCGACCTCCAGACGTATCGATCCCTGGAGCCAAACCTGGTCTTTATCGATCCCTACCAAAGGTGTTGCTACAGGTCCCATATCCTTCAAATTAAGTTTCATTTCCTGGAAGCAATCCATAGTTATGATGTTCACAGAACTCCCATCATCAACCATGACCCTCTTGACCTTGTAATTGTTAACATACCCCTGAATAACTATGGCATCATTATGGGGGTGAACTACATGTTGTCCATCTTCCCGCGAGAACGTGATGGTGCACCGGCTAGAAGGATGGGTTGAGGGTTGAGCAAGAGATTCACCTTTCTGGACAATGGAGTAAACTTCTTTGATAGCTCATTTTCTTTAGGTCGAGCTATCTCCTTCTGAGCTCCCCCCCCCACACACACACACACACACACATACACACACACATTATGACATATATATCTCCTACTACCTGTCTCTCTTTCTGCCTTGGAGGGTCATCCCTCCTGTCTATGTTGTCCTACCTCTCTTCTCTAGCTGGCTCTCTCTTGCGCTCATTACCTTGCTTCACATGTCTCATTATTCCAGGTATTCCCTTTTGAATAATATTTTCTATCTCCTCCTTGTGGTGCATGCAATCTTCAGTAT
>CAOJBK014468783.1:0-10417 GCA_948294925.1 Codiaeum variegatum | reverse complement strand
ATTTCAATTTTTTTTGTAGTGTAATTGATTTTAAGAAAAATCAATTAACTGAAAGATTCCTTAGTTACTTTAGATTTAATTAACAAAAACGGGTTTGATTGTGAATCCTTAGGTCAGGTTTAGGGTTTATAGAAAAAAAATCAAATAACACAAAGTTAAGAATTTACCTTTTCTTTTTCGGCCCTTGGGAATGGACGGATTAGTCGGCTTCACGAAATCAAAATGAGTCTCTTTAGTGTTTAGTGTAAAATTCGACAGCGGTTTGGTGTCAGAAAAGTTCTGAGTGAAAATTTGGGAAACGATTCAGGGCATAAAAGCTTTTGAAAATAGTGACCGGAGAGTTCTATTTATAAAGAAATTTCGACTTTGTCTGCAAGAAAAGTTTGCACACACGCGGGAGGTTTAGCGCGCATGTGAAGGCTTAGAGCGCATGCAAAGAGCTGGGGTGGACGCGATGATGTTTGTCATCATAATTCCCAAATTGTAATATAATATATGTATCATTTAATGAATTGTTATTTTAGTGCTTAAATGTATAAATGTTCCACGAGTTTTAGGTAGAAAAATTTATTCTCAAAGAGTTTAAGAATATAAGTGATAGATTTTTTTGTCATAGACTTTAAAGAATGTTCACAGTCATAGGATTATTTGTTAGAACATCATTAATCTGGAAGACCATCCCCTCTGTTGTCATCTATGATAAGCATGAGATACTTATTGGTATGAAGGTAGTGAATCTCATGCTATAGACATATAATGTCGTGACAACATGTGAGCATACTCATGAGATGAGTAAGTTAAACATTAATGCTAGATGATAGATACATAGGATGTATATCCTAATCCATATTATATGTGGTTAATTAAGGATTAGTAAGAGTTCCTACTAACTATGGTCATTCGTTTGTTAATTAGCAGACTAGTCAACTAGTCATCAAACATATTTTCCATTCTCCTCCTCATTTTGAGGAAAAGGTGTTGGAAGGTGTGGGTATAAAACCACGTAAGTCTTCATCTTTTCCCAAGAGAATTTGAATGAGCCATTATTCATCTTTTTCAACCTTGAGAAATTCTCTTAGAGTTAGAGAAAGAAATAAAAAGGGTTTTCTTTAGCTACACAAATGAGAGGGAAAATTGAACGATTAAAGAAGGGTTCTTCAACGTCAAACTCTTCTTCTAATTTTTTTGAGAAATAAATGGGTGTGTGGAGTTCTTGAGGTCCAAAACCAATCCCCAACTCCTAAGGATTTAAGTAAAGGAGCAAGAACCAAATTTTGGACAACCAACAAGAGAAAGGTTCAAGCTTTTTGAATAATCAAAGGAGTAACAAGCTTTGGAAAGGCTTTAGTGTGTTTCAAGATAGAGGCTTCACACTTGGGGAGCTAAATAAAGGAGAGAGTAGAGGTATTTGATAGTTCTAACCTTCTTTGTTAATATTGTGTTTGTACATAAATTGTTATAAGTATGCTTGTTGAGTTATGGTCCCAAATCTTAGAATTAGGTTAGTTTTTAAAGAGTTTGTTAAAAGTGTTTTAACAAAGAAGTAATGTTTTCAAAATCAAAAAACTAATTTTTACTCTTTTACTTCCATTGCGTGACTCGATAACTCCTTTAAGTGGTAGTTAAGCCACCCAATTTTTGTGCAAAACTGATGTTTCTGTCTTGGCATATAGACGTATGGTACACTTGTGTATGGTTGTATGCTATTGATGTAAAAGTTTCCAACCTTTTTGTACTTCCATATACCCGTATGGTGAACCTACCATCAGATTGTATGCTAGCACAACCTATATGATTGGAAGTTTACAACACATACTCAATATGTAAGAGTTATATGTTTTGTATTACGTTGGTATTGCAATAGTGGTTGGTCATGGACTTACACCATAATGTTTGAGTTAAATGTTAAGAACGTTAATGTGTACCTAAGGTCAAAAGTATTAGGAGCCAAGTAGATTGAATATCATAAGAATTATGATGAACATGAGTTGTTCATTTGTAAGAAATCAATCCCTAGAAAGACAATGTGTAGTTTACGGGTATTGATGAATAAGAGTTATTCAATTGTAAGATTTCAATCCACCCACTAGAGATTCACCCCAATGGAATCTTTGTTTTCTATTTGGTAGTGTAGGATTCATCAAGTTAGTGGGAGTACAATTTTGATTAAGGGCCAAATAAATGTAGTGATTATGTTTTAACATATACTAATACAATCTTGTTATTTTCTGTAGTAATTTGATAATATGATTAAATTCTATCCTATTATGAGCACTTTAGATGAGAATAAGTTTATGAGGTCCAATTATGTGGATTAGTTGAGAAACCTTAAACTTGTCCTAACCTATGAGAAGATTGTGTATGTGATGGATCAATTGGTTCCTAGACCATTACTTGAAGAGGCTACGGATGAGGAACGGGCTACGTTGAGAAAGTAGCAAGATGATCACACGAAAGTAAGATGCATTGTGCTCGCTTTCATGACCAAAGAGTTGCATAAGAAACATGAGTACATTATTGAGGTATCAGAAATACTTGATCACCGTAAAGATCTTTATGGTTAAAAAAGTAGAACTACTAGATATGAGATATCTAGGAAATTACTCCAGGCCAAGATGCACGAGGGAGAGGAGGTTGGGCCACATGTTCATAAGATGATCAAGCTCATTGAGCAATTGGAGAACTTGGATTTCTTCATGGATGTTGATCTTCAAATGGATTTGATCCTGCAATCTCTCCTTGAATCATTAAATAATTTCATTATGAAAATTTATATGAATAAGATTAGATGTAGCCTTGCTATGTTCCAAAATAATCTAGTCATCGCCCAAAAGGACATGGAAGTAGGTAAGGGTGAGGGAGCCATTCTTATGGCATCTTCTTCTAGTGGGATTTAGAAAAAGAAGAAAAATAAGAATAAGGCTGCCCAACTCAAGCCCACCAGAGGTGTGATCAAGGCCAAGAACAAGTCCATAGGAGAAACTTTTGAAGGCAAAGAAAATGTTTCCATTGTGATGAGACTAGACATTGGAAAAGGAATTTCCCAAGGTTCTTAGAGTCTTTAACAGGCAAGAAGAAGAACAAGGAGAAGGACAAACCTTCTGAAGGTGTGTCTTTAAATTATTATATTTTTGATGTTCCTTATAGTTCATTAGTTTCTTAGATACTTGATAGTAGTGCAAGTTCTCACATCCGTACTTTTATGCTAGTAATGGCAAAAGGCTTGGTTAAAGGGGAAGTAGTCTTAAAGCTACGCAATGGAGCAAGTATTGCGGCCAAAGGTATATGATCCACTTCTATTAATCTAGTTGATCATATTTTGTTATTGAAAGACATTTTTCATAATTCTAATGCTTTTATGAACATTATTTCTATAACTAGTTTGACGAGTGTGGGTTATAAACTCTAATATAATAAATATGTTTGCGAAATCTATTTTGGAAATAGAATTGTTGGCATGGGATATGTACTTGATGGTCTCCATTATTTAGATAGTGGCAATAACAAAATATATCCAAGTTCAACTTATATTAATGACATGATTAAACTCAACTCTAATTCAAAATTAATTTGGCATCTTAGACTTGGTCATATATCCGAGGAGAGGATTCTAAAGTTGGAGAAAATGATGATCCTAGACCATATGGGAACTGAACTTACTCCAACTTATGAGTCTTGTATCTAAGGAAAATGATTAGGTCAACTTTTGTGGGATAAAGAGAAAGAGACAAATAATTTTTGGAAATCATACATAATGATGTGTGTGGACCATTTTCTCAAATGGCTAGAGGATGGTATTTATACTTCATCACATTCACAGATGACCTTTCAAGGTTAGGGTATGTTTATTTGATGAAATATGAGCATGAGTCATTTTAAAAGTTCAAAGAATTCCTATAAGAAGTTGAAAATAAATCAAAAAAAGTATTAAAACTCTTCGATTTGATCAGGGAGGTGAATACTTAAGTATGGAGTTTAAAGACTTCTTAAAGGAACATGGCATAATATCGTAGTTATGGTTAATTCCTAATCCACATTAGATGTGGCTAATTAAAGATTAGTAAGAATTCCTACTAACTATAGTTATTAGGTTGCTAATTAGTAAACTAGTCAATAAACATATTTCTTATTCTCCTCCTCATTTTGAAGAAAAGGTGTTAGAGGATATAGGTATAAGACCAAGTAGGTCTTCATATTTTCCCAAGAGAATTGAATGAGCCACAATTCATCTTCCTCAACCTAGGGAAATTCTCTAAGATTTAGAGAAAGAAACAAAAGGGTTTTCTTTAATCACACAAATTAGAGAAAGGATTGAATGATTGAACAAGAGTTCTTAAACACCATACTCTTCTTCTAATTTCTTTGAGAAAGAAAAGGGTGTGGAGTTCTTAATGTCCAAAACCAATCCCTAACTCTCAAGGATTCAAGTAAAGGAGTAAGTACCAAATTTTGGGTAATCGATGAGAGAAAGGTTCAAGCCTCTTGAATAATCAAAGGAGTAATAAGCTTTGGGAAGGCTTCGGTATGTTTCAAGTTAGAGGCTTCACACTTGGAAAGATAGATGAAGGGAGTTGAGGTATTTGATTCTTCTAAACTTCGCTGTAAATATTATGTCTTTCACACAAATTGGTATAAGTATCCTTATTGAGTTATGGACCCAAATATTAGGTTTAGGTTATTTTTCAAAGAGTTTGAAAATGCCTAAACCTACTTTATTAAAAGAATTTAAAAAAATCTTACATTTTCAAAATTGAAAAACATTTTTTTTTCTTTTTTGCCTCCGTTACGCTACTCGGTAACTCCTTCACTATGCACATGTGGGAGGTTCGGCGCGTGCACAAAGGCTTAGAGTGCATGCGAAGATCTGGCACGAATGCGAGGTACTCAACGCCCATGCAGGGCACCTTATGCAAATGCAAAGCTCCTAACACTCACATTAAGGGCTTAGCATGCATGCCTAACTCTCTAGGCTTACACTAGGGCCTCTGCGTGCACACGAGCTCCTTGCAAGCATGCAAGGTACCCAACGCGCATGTAAGCCATGTGCGGTCTTGGTCGATCTAAATCGGTTTATTTTTTCTAAATTTTTAGGTTTGTATTGGATCCAATTTGGGCCTGTGGGCTCATATTGATGGACTGGATTTGATGATGCAAATCACAATTCCAAGATTCCCTTCCCTTGCTTATAAGATCACTAACCCTTATGTCTTCACAACAAGCTACAAAAGGTCTTTAATTCCTAAAATAAAGCCTTTCTCTCACCCAAGGATCTCCCTAAATTCTCACATTGATAGTGGATAAACAAACTTATAATTTCTCTCATTTCTTGGCCATTATCCATCATAATTTGAATTTAATTTGCTTGTTCTAGTATGTTTCTAGCTATTTATAGGTGTAAACTTCATTCTAGAGCTTTATAGTGAATACTTCAGTTTTGGTGCAAAAATAGAAGCAGATAGGGCCATTTTTGAGATTGGAATGTATGGGAAGAGTTCACAGGTTGGTCTAACAGCTATGAAGATAGCCCGTGAGCCTAAGGATAGCTACAAGTGATGAAAGCCAACCAAAAATTGGAAGACCATGTCTCACGGGTAGGCCTCATGATCGTGAAAAGTGCCTGTGAGATAAGCCCTATCCACTGTTTCTCAAATGTTAAAGGGGGATGGCTTGTGGCACTCACAGGCTAATCTCACACCCGTGAGGGTGCCAATGAGTGCTCAATTTTATGCATTATAAAAGTTGGAAAAATAATTTAAAAAAAAAGATATTTGGGGATTTTTGGAGTTTGGACCTAGAAAACCCTTGAGCCACAAGGAATCAAAGGAAAGCAAACCAAGGGAGCATCTTAAAGGTGGATTAACACATTTTCAAGAAAGATTAAGCAATGGTATCTAGAGTTTTGAAGACTGAGCTAGGATTCATAATGGGTTTCTTAGTTTCGTATTCTTTTCTCTTAATTTCTTGTTCTTTTCTTGTAAATATGAGTTAAACATCATTTGTCTACCTAGATCAGATAAGTATTTCTCACTTTTATGGATTAATCAACAATTTTACTCAATAAATGTTGAGATTTTTCATGAAGTTAAGCTTTTGATTTAAATTTTATGTATTTCATTTACAATAGTATGCTTGTTGATGATGATTGTTGTTCATACTTTACTAGAAATAGAAAGTTTAAGCCTAGACCATTCAAAAGCATATGGGTTTGTTGTGTTTGCTAGAGATAGATACATAAACACTTAGGGTTTTTAGTTTTCAGTTAATCTTCATTGAATTTCTACTTGAATATGATTGAGAAGAGATTCCTCTTCTATTACTTAGGGATTAGGGGTTTGATCTCTTGAAAAAAGGTTAAACCTAGCTTTTGTGAAAAACTCACTTGATGATTGATTGAGATTTCCATTGGGTTATTAATTATTCTTGTAAATTGAGTTAATACGAGTTAAAATCTATGTAAATGCCTTCCATTCTTGATTGTTTCATCTTGGGTCTTGCATTTTATTTCATTTGTTTAATTAGTTTTAGTTAAAATTTAAGTTTCTTTAGTTGTAAATCAATCAAAAACTATTTGTGAACTAGACAATAGAATAGGAGATTGACTTGGTGCTTGGTTGAATCAAATTAATCCCTAGAGAGAATGATATTGGGACTCACCCATAATATACTACTTGATACAACCCTGCGATCTTACGGGTGTATAGCGGAGGCGCGTTAACTATCAAGTTTTTGGCACTGTTGTCGAAGATGTAAATTTGGTTGATACAGTCTACATAAACAACAACTATGAAACTATTTATTTGGCCTTTTATTTTCTTTTTATTTAATTTTATTTACTCTTTGTTTCTCTTTTCAAGCATTCATGTATGACTAGAGCTAACTCTTCAGTCTAGTTCCATACGATCTCGAAATACAACGGACCTTGAGGAGACAAAGACATGTAAGGGAGTTAGGTTAGGCCGAAGGTGAACAAAGCTAGAAAGTGAAAGACAATGAATCCATTCAAGGATCCAAGGAAAGCATGGAGGGGGAGGAAATAGAAGTGCCCAAGGGAGAGATGGAAGGCAATAGAAATGGAGAGTGAAATGGAATTGGGAATAGGAATGCAATTGGAAATAAAAGTGATAAAGGCAACTAGGTTAGAAATGGGGATGAAGTTGGGAATGGTGATAGAGTTCCCATCCAAAAGACCATGTAAGAATTTGCTAGGGCGAACTTAAATGATGTTGGAGATCCAATTCCAAGGCCTCCGGTGGATGTGAACAACTTTGACATCAAATGGGCCATCATCCAAATGATTCAGAACTAATTCTAATATGGAGGTTTGGCCCAAGAAAACCCTTATACCCATTTAGATGAGTTTGTGGAATTTTACGATACTTTTAAAATGAATGGGATGACAGAGAGTGCTATAAAATTGAGGTTGTTCCCTATCTCACTTCGGGACAAGCCAAAGAAATGGCTTATATCCTTTCCATGGAGTCATTTCACTACTTAGGACCAATTGGTGAAAGCATTCTTGGAGAAATATTTTCCTCTCGCCAAGAGCTCTAAGTTGAGGCATGAAATCTACTCTTTTATCCAACTGGAAGGGGAGTCATTATATGAGGGATGGGAAAGATTTAAAAACTTTCTTTTGAAATGTCCTCATCATGACTTCTCTCTATGGCAACAAATAGAAACTTTCACCACCGACTTGACATATAATAATAGGAAAAACTTGATTTTGATTCGAGGTGGATCTTTGGGGGACAATACTTAAGAAAAGATATGGAAGTTAATTGAATAAATGTCTTTAGCCTACTACCAATGGCTACCTTCCACAAGAGAAATTTTGAGTTTAAGAGCACTAAGTGCTCATTCCAAAGATACGCTAATCTCACTTTCAACTCAAGTTGAGGTATTGAATAAGAAATTCGATGCTTTCACCTCGAGCACTTTAAGGAAACAAGCAATATATTACGAGTGTTATGGTGGTGGCCACCACGTACTTTAGTGCAAGATGATGGGTTCAAGTAGCTCGAGCAGTAGCCAAGATTAAATCAACTTTGTAGGGGGAATGCAAAGAAATAATCCAAACAACAACCCCTACTACAATGCTTATAATCCCCGGTGGAGGAATTAGCCAAAATTTTCTTGGAGGGACAACAATGATTAAAGGGGTCCTTCACTAGGATTTCAACAAAAACCCTAACCCCCTATACAAGTTTAAGCCCCTCTACCTAGAAAGAATAACCTTGAAGAAATGATGGAGAAATTTTTACAATTAATGAATGCTAGATTCCAAGATCAAGATGCCATTAATAGGAGCACACAAACTTCCTTACAAAATCTCAAAACTCAAATGAGACAAAATTTTAAGCTCTTGAGTAATAGGCAACCATTCCTTGCTAAGCAACACCGAAGCTAATCCTAAGGCAGAACTCAAAGAGATCACTCTTAAGAGCGGAAGAAATTTGCAAGATGTTGAAAAGCCTAATTTTATATTCTAAGTGGAGGGGGAAACTGAGAAAGAGGGTGGGTGAAAAGGTTGATTAAGAAGAAAAATTTCAAAATAAAGAAATAGAAAGGTCCAAGTCTCCGATTTCAGAGTACAAGCTTCGGGTGCCATATCCGGCAAGGCTTATGCTAGGTGTATCAGACCCTGAATATGGTAAGTTTCTCTTCCTTTCAAGTAATTACAAAATAATGTTCCTTTGGTAGTTGCTCTTTTACAAATACCAAAATATGCAAACTTTTTGAAGGAGTTGCTTATAAAGAAGAGTAAATTGAAGGGGGTTTCCATTGTTTAACTCTTGGAGGAGATTTCTATGAACTTCCGAAAGCTACCTTAAAAGGTAAAGGATTTGCACTCTATGTAGCTTGAATATTGAAAAGGCATTGGCCAATCTTGGGACAAGTGTGAGCTTGATACCCTATAAATTCTTTAAGACTTTAGGTTTGGGTGAGCCCAAACTAGCACATCTTAGTATTCAATTGGTAGATAAGTTCAGTGTTTATCCTAAAAGTATTTTTGAAGATGTGTTAGTCAAAATCGACCACTTCATTTTTCCTATGGACTTTATTATTATCGAGATGGAAGAAAATGTCATCAATTCATTCATCTTGGGTAGGTCATTCTTGGCCACCACCCATGCCATCATTGTTATGCATGAGGGTAAGTTGACCCTAAGGGAACCCTTGAGCAAGTTAATCATTATGCATCATTAGTTGAAAATACAGGCTCAAGGGGGGATTTGAATTTGATTAACAATGTTGTTATTGAGTGTATGGAAAAGTAGGAAAAAAATATACTAGTAAGCTTGGAACAAATATTGGAGGAACCCCCAAAGGGGAAATCTAGGAGCCCTAAAAATGTAAGAAAAAAGAAATGGGTTAAGAAGGATAAGAAAGAGAATGAGGCAAGTCTTAAACATTGAGACAAGGTCTAGTTACCTCAAGCTTTCATTGAGTCTTATTTAAGAATGTTGAACTCAAGTCTCCATGGAATCATCAATTTGGCTAGTCTCGGGCGAGAAAAGTTTGGATGCTATAGAAATTTTAATGAGTCATATGAGGTGGAGTGAAAGTGAAGGATGAAAAGCAAGTCGCGCAGCGGAAGCGAAAATGTACATCAAAAATCCGATGTGTCTTAGTTTTTTTATTTTCAAAACTTTTTATAAAATCATTTACCATGGAAAAACTCTTTTAGACTGGTTGGTTTAGTTATTCATTAAACTCTTTAATGAATACCTAAACCTAGGTTTGGACCCATATTCATATCAAGAATACTTAACCAATTATTGTACAAAACAGAATAGCAACAAAGAAATGATTAGTGTATCAAGTACCTAAACTCCCTACTTCGTTTAGCTCCTCAAGTGTGAAGCCTCTAGCTCGACTCACATTGAAGCTTTCCCAAAATCTTATATCTCCTTGTCTACTTGAAGAAGCTTGAACCCTCTCTTGGTTGCCCAAACATTTGGTTCTTGCTTTTTGGTTGAGAACTTGAGACTCTTGGGGATTTTTCTGGACTTTGATCTCCACACACACTCCTTCTCAAGGATTTAGAAGTAGAGTTTATAGTTGAAGAACTATTCTTCAAAAATAAACTCCCTCTATCTAAAATGTTGTTTATTTGAACTTTTTCTCTCTAACTCTTAGAGAGCTTCTCACTTTAACTTAATAGAGAAGAAGAAGAATAGTATTTTATGTTCAAATCACTTAGGTAAAAAAGATGACAAGCCCACTACTTATACCCATACTTCTTCCACCTAATCTTTCTTAAATTAAGGAAAAGTTAGGCAAGATGATAGGTTACTTGTGCTAGTATCTAATTGACTTAATTGACTAATCAATTAGTCAATTAATCAACTTGATTAACACAAGTAATTAGTAGGGATCACTTTAGCCAATAATTAATTACATCTCATGTAAATTA
>CAOJBK014468730.1:0-19886 GCA_948294925.1 Codiaeum variegatum | reverse complement strand
TGGTAGTGGCATGTACAACCTAGTATTAGCTACATTCCCATTGGAAACTTGACAAATTGTGCACATCTTCACAAACTTCTCTACCTCTTTTCACATGTTAGGTCAAAAGTAGGAATTGTGCACCAACTGTAATGTTCTGTCTCTACCCATATGCCTTTTACTATACAGCTTCTGAATAATCGTTAGCCTTAAACTAGATTTTGGAAAGCATAATGGATTCACCTTAAATGAAAACCATCTTGCAATAGAAAATATGTTTTATGTCCAGCCTGAACATTTTGTAAAATCACAAAAAAGTAGGAATCAATAGTAATCAAATCACAAAAAGCATTGAGATCAGGAACTTTAACCCTCATAGAAAATAGTAGATTGCTCCTTCTACTCACTGCATCTGCCACTCGATTAGCAATTCCAGCCTTATGCTTCAATACTCAGGTGAACCACTATAAGTACTCTATCCATCTCCTATTTCTAGTGCACACCTTATCTTGGCTATGTAGGTACCTCAAGACATCATGGTTAGTGAAGAGAATAAACTCTCTCTAAAATAGATAATGCCGATAGTGCTTAACTACTTGCAATACAACATAAAATTCAATATCATATGTACTATATCTCAGCTTTTCCTTGGATAACTTCTCATTTAAATATGCCACTATCCTACCACTTTGACTCAGCACTGCCCCAATTCCCACCTTAGAAGCATTTGTATGAAGTTCAAACGGTTGTGAAAATTTTGGTATAATCAGAACTGGTGTTATTGTTAGCCATTCATTGATCAACTGTAAGGCATTTTCTGCTTCATTAGTCCATTTAAAACTGCACCCCTTTGTGCAATCTATAATATGGGCTATGATGCTACTAAAATGGGAATGAAATGCCTATAAAATGAAGCCAGATCATAGAAACTTCAAACTTTAGTAATTATTTTTGGTCTAGGCTGCTGCTTCACTGCCTCTACTTTTGACTCATCGACTTTCAATCCATCTCCAAAAACCATATAGCCACAAAACAACACCTTTAAGGATATAAATATACACTTCTTTGCTGGAACATAAAATTGTTCCTTGCGAAGAAGATTTAAAACTTCTCGAACATGCTCAATATGCTTCTCAAGGTTATCACTATAAATTAATATATGTCATCAAATTACATAACTACAAATCTACCTATGAAAGGCCTAAACAACTGGTTCATTACACGCATAAAGGTACTAGTGGCATTAGATAACCCAAACGGTATAATAAGCCACTCATATAATCCCTCTCATATTTTAAATGTTGCTTTCAACTCATCCCCAATCCTAATTTAATTTGGTAATACCCTCTCTTCAAATGCAATTTAGAATTATAATAGCACCACTATGATTAAGCAAATCATCCAAGTGAGGAATGAGAAATTTGTACCTAACTGTAATTTTGTTGATGGCTTTGTTATCCATACACATCCATTAAGAGCCATCTTTCTTAGGTGTTAAGAGTGCAGGTACAACACATGGACTCATGCTCTCTCTCATATATCCCTTAGACAGTAACTCCTCAACCTGTCTATGTAATTTGTGGTGCTCTTTGGGACTCATTTTTTAATGAAGATTATTGGGAAGCTAAACCCCTTGTTTCAGGTCTATATGATGCTGGATATCTCACAGTGGAGGCAACCCATCTAGTAAATCTTCCGGGAATACATCCTAGAACTCTATAAGTATAGGACCCATGGCCTGTGGGATTTCTATAACTTCTGAAACTTCTTTCCCTAGTAGCAAATATGCAGTCTCTGTTTCTTATAACTCCTTATCAAATTGGGCTAAGGACAACAAATTCGTATTAGCTCATGCACTTGGGCACTTATTTTCTGCAGGCTTGCTAGGCACTAATGTAATTTTGACACTATTAAAAATGAAACTGTAAGTGTTAGTATAACCTTTATGAACTGTGTCCCTATCATATTCCTAAGGTCTACCCAAAAGCAAATGATAGACATCCATCACCACTACATTACACCAAACAAAATCATTACACCTCGTGCCTATAGAAAAGGAATCAAGAGCTTACTTTAAAATGGTTAAACCACTCCCCCTTTTTTAGTCATCCCAACTTATAAGGCTTAAGATTTTTCTCTATCCGTATCTTCAGTTTTGGTACTACTTCTTCTGAAACTAGATTATCACAACTGCCCATAGTAATAAAAAAAGTACACACCTTGCCTAGTATCATACAAGTAAACTGAAATATGTTGTGCCTCAACCAATCTTCATTTGCAACCTTTGGTGTGAAACACGCCTGCCTGACAACCAAATTGGTCCTTATGTCCCCTGTCAATATCTCCTTCTCAACATCTGGTTCCTCATCAAACATTTGATTATAAAAAATTTCAGCATCATCTTCTATACAGTCATCCATATCCACAAATGGTGCTTTTTTGCCAACTTTTTGCATTCAGATTATTTGTACTCCACTTCTCCACATCCGAAGCACTTTAGTCCACTATTGCTGGCTCCCTTATTAAATTAAGCAGTATCAACACCAACCTACTTATTGCTATTGCCCTTGATTGCACTACAATACTACTTGAACCAACATTAGTGTTCAAATTAAATTAATTTCTAGCACTACTAGCATGATGGGTATATTTTTCCACCACTAAGGCTTTCTATTGTGCAACAAAAATAGATATCAAATCAAACAAATTGATAGTTTCTTGAATCTAGACTCTCAACCCTCCAATATATCGAGCTACCATCTGATCCTCTATCTCATGAATTTCATTTCTAGTAATCAACTGGTAAAATTCAGTAGTGTAGTCATCGACTGTCCTAGTACCTAGTTTCAAATTCTATAACCTTTGATACATCATCCTCTGAAAATTATAAGGCAAGAAGGTGCTTCGCATATGCTTCTTCATCTTCTCCTGAGTTGTAATTTTTAACTTTCCCAATCTATTTCGAGTTGATTTCAGCTACTGGCACCATGCTGAAGCTCTTCCCTATAGCCTAGTAGCAACTAGAGGCACACGTTTATTTTTTGGAACTCCTTTAAATTTGAGAACTTCCTCTACTGTTGCTTTAAAATGATACTCCCACTATCTTGGTGAATCCTAAGCTTCCAAATAGGAAATGGAGATTCCATTAGGTGAATCTCTAGTGGGTCAATTTAAATCTTGCAAGTGAACAACTCTTATTCATCAATACCCATAAGCTACACCATTGTCTTTCTAGGGTTTGATTTCTTGTTAGTGAACAACTCTTGTGAGATTCAATCTACTCTTCTCCTAATAATTTTAGCCTCAGGTACACATTGTAGTTCTTAGCCTTTCATATTATTTAAGTTAAACCCATTAGACCAACAAGTATATTGATTTGAACATTGTATGGCTCAGGGGCTCATTGTCATTCTTGACGTACAATGTATTCTATACTTATAACATATCATGCTATATAATGATTTCAAGGAAACACTTTCCAAGAATCATTACTTCAATAGTTCATAATTATTGTGCACTCGAATCCATTCATTATGGATTCCTGATCTTAGCTAGGGCAACAGAATGGTCAAACCCTAAATGCTAGATTATATGACCTCTATCCAGTTCCAGTTCTTAATAAATCAGATTCCTACTAAAAACTCTTTATAGTGAATCTTATCCACCTTGGCCAAGGATTTGAGTATTAAGAATAATAAAAAGTTATAGTATTCTTTTCTTATTTATCCAAGTTAATGAATCCTTTCTTGGAGATCATTTACCTCAACATATCACTGACTATGGCCGTCATATACCATATACTAATACTTAGATAGCATCAGTATGTAAGCATTTATAAACTACAGCCACCAATATATTATATAACATGTCACCTCAAGTCTAAAGATTATATGCACAATTATGATCTAAATGATAAGATATTGATTAGTGAATAAAACCCATGTATCTATCATCTAGCATCACTGTTCAACTTATTCATCTTATGAGTATGCTCACATGTTGTCACGACATCTCATGTCTATAGCATGAGATTCACTACCTCCATACCAATAATTATCTCATACTTATCATGGATGACAACAGAGATGCTGATCTTCCAAATTAATGACGTTTCAACTAATAATCCTATGACCATGAACATTCTTTAAAGTATATGACAAAAAGAATCTGTCACTCATATTCTCAAACTCTTTGAGAATATATTTTTTTACATAAAACTTATGGAACATACATACATTTAAATGCTAAAATGAACTATATATATATATATTATTTCCATTTGGGAATTATGATTACGAACATACATAATGTACATAACTTTAAGGCATACATCTCTAACACCACTATTTAGCTTCATATAAGGATGTCACATGTCCATATTTGAATCTCATCCACCACTATATAAAGGGGAAAATGTCAAAGATTTCAAGGCATTCTCAACCATCTCTACTTTTAGATACTTGAATTTCATTTCTTAAGGGCTTTAAGGAGCTCCAGAGATCCATAAAAATCCTTGAATACTAACTTGATGATCAAAGGGTTATTACTAGGCACAAAATATGGCCCTCCTAGCTCACCATTATCCATTGTCCAATCTGAAATCTATAGTTTGCAGGCAACCCAAGTTCATCTTGAGAAATAATATTATTATTTAGACCAGTGCTCATAAAGTTGGCATCGTCTATGGAAAATCAATAAAATCTTGTCTATGATCTCAAATTTCATTCTCTTATCTCCTTGAAGATTGTCATAGTAACTTTCCTTTCTTTTTAGTATAAGTTTCACATTATTCTGATTCTAAAACATGGAAGAAATCCAAAATGATGTCAATGCTTCAGGTACAAACATCCCAACCACCAGTATTCCTACTCACAATGCTTTATAAGGGTACCACTCACCAATACCTCCACTAATGTTGCTATAGCTTCATCCCTCCAAAACTTAGAAACATTGTGAGCTAAACCAAATATCCAAATTCCTTTACCACTCCACCCTTTCAAGCTTGCATAATAGTCACTTCAAACTTGGATCCTACCTTCTAAAACATGCTAAGCAAACATACTCACCTTATATAGCTATCAGTAAGCCAAAAGCCCTATAGGTTCCAATATTCTTAAAGCTCTAGAAATATCCCTAGGGTGACTAATTAGATTACTCTTATTTGATACTCCTTAGAAAAAGTGAGATGAGAGGCATAACAAAGAAATATAAAGAGATTGAGATATGTAATCGAAACCATTGGAGAAGATAATGCCTCCCAGAATAGAAAATAAGGGGATGAAGCCAAATAAGGGAGAAAGGTAGAAGAGCAAGTAGAGGAGAAATATAGTCTAATGAAGGTTAATAAAACTAGGCTTGGTCATGAGATAAGTCAGGAGTATCTCACGTAAAGA
Source organism: Codiaeum variegatum (assembly GCA_948294925.1). NCBI lineage: Eukaryota > Viridiplantae > Streptophyta > Magnoliopsida > Malpighiales > Euphorbiaceae > Codiaeum > Codiaeum variegatum. The sequence goes on along the minus strand of CAOJBK014468730.1, from coordinate 14,514 downwards.
GAGCTAACTAAAAGAAGAGCATCCCAAAGGTCCAAATCATAAAGAAGATAGGATCAGGAATAAGATGTGTCAAACCAAAATTGTCAGGATGTTAGGAAGGCATTCAGAAAGTATTTAGCAGAGTTTTCAAAAAAGAAAAAAAAAACTCCTTACAGTAAAGACCTATTATTTTCTTTATTATCTCCTTTTACTAATAGAATTACAGATTTTTAGATGCCAGAAAAGTTTAAAGTGCCCAAAATAACAAAATATGATAGCTTCAAAGACAGAAGGTTCATATTCTAAAGTATAAACATGTAATGAAGTTGCAAGTAAAGAGTGATGAAGTGTGGTGCATAGCTTTCAAAGAATCATAGGATAGGGCAGACACTAGGTGGTATGACAGATTGGTATAAGAGAGCATTGTTTTATTTATAGAATTAGTCAATAGCTTTATGAGCCACTTCATAGCTAGCATACATGTTGAGATACAACAATGGCATTGGAAGAGGTAAAACAAGGTATAGTGAGCCCTTAAGAGATTTTTTAGCTTGATTCATAACAAAAGCCTTAAAAGTTATAAACCTAGATCAAGTCAAGGTAGTAGAAACTTTACATAAAAGCACTTCACATATGGATTATTTTAAGCCCTTTTCTAGAAAACCCCCTCACATGAAAAAAAATAAGAAATGACTATTATCTAAATATGTTAGATTAGATGATGCCTTTTCGGTAAATCATTTTTCCTGAAAAAGAAAGGGAGAAGATGTTGTCTTCTCTTTGAAGAAGCTAAGGAAGATTGAACAGAGAATGTCTTATGCAAGAGGGAGCTCTCAGCCTAAAGCAAAAGAACCAGAAAAGGGCTTTGATTCCTTAAAATTAATACCATTTAACACAAGGCCTGAACCGGCTTTTGCCTCATTTTAAGACTAAGCAATGAGATAAAGGCCAAAACCCTTAGAAGGGACCATGCGAAGAGGGATAAGATAAAACTCTACAAGTTTTATAACCCATATGGCCCTAGCACAAATACTTATATAAATTTAGTGGAAGAGATAGATATATTTAGAATGCAAGGCTATCTAAGAGGGTTAGTCAAGAAGCAAGCAGACAATGAGAAAACCATAATCAATGATGGATCATTAAGGAACATTGCTTATCTCACCAATGAACCGCAAAAATATTAGCAAGTAAAAACCAAGCAAAAGCCATAATCCATACACAGGAAACTTTAAAATTTGTCTACTTTAATGGCACAAAGCAATGGGTTGAAGAAGCAAACATCAAAAGGCCTTCATGAGCATTACTTAAGTAGTAATAACAAATTTTATTATTCAAAGAATACCGCTCGATGATATATTCTCTCCCTTTAAGCCTTCAAAAAAATGGGGTTGAGAGATTCCAAGCTAGAAATACCACTGGCAGGTTACATTAGGCTGCCATTAATTGTAGGGGTAGCACTAAGATGTGTCATAAAATTGGCTTTAATTATGGTGGTAAAAATTCCCATGGCTTAAAATGCTTCTCTTAGAAGGCCTCTCTTGTGGGACTTGGATGGTGAGACTAGTGTTGGAAAGTGCAAAATCATAGGTCCATTGCCAGATGGAATAAAAATCTATATTTTTGGTACCTCTAGAACAATGGAGGAGATGGAATATACTTGAAAAAATAAAAAGTGCAGTTCATGTCGAACCAGAAGAGGTGTGTATGATCCAAGAGGTAGAAGAGCATAAATAAATTGAAGAACAAAGAAAATCAACAATCTCAAAAGTGGGAGAGCTTTGACAAAGATGAAGCAAACTTAAAGAATATTTAAAAGTGAATGACTCACTATCCACTGAAGAGAATGGAGAGGCAAAGAAGTTTCTCTCAAAATAAGGGAACCTTCACTTAGGATTCCCAAGAGATGTTAAGGAATAGTTCAGAAGTGATCATTCATTAACTTAATGAGGATCCCTCTTTTAAACTAATCAAGCAGAAAAGGAGGTGTTTTAGGATGCAGAGGTAAGAAATTATGGATAAAGAAGTAGATAAGCTAACAATTGTAGGGTTCATTAGAGAGGTGCAATACCCTAAGTAGGTGGAAAATGTAGTTCTAGTTAAAAAGGCAAATGGCATTTATCAAATGTATGAAGTCTTTACCATTTGAATAAAGCCTATTCTAAAGACTCGTATCCTCTCTTTATGATTGACATGCTTGTAGATTTAACTACAAAGTATAAGTATTTGTCATATGTGGATGCCAAGTAAGGATATCATCAAATTAAAATTTGTCTTTAAGGTAAAGTAATTACCTCTTTCATTACTCAAAAGAGCACATACCATTATACCTCAATGTCCTTCGGCTTCAAGAATATTAGAACCACACACCTAAGGATTGTTAATAAGATTTTTGAATGTTAGCTAGGAAAAATTAGGAAGCTCATATAGATGACATGATAGTTAAGAGTATGAGCTACAACCAATATATCAAGGAACTTGAAAAGCTTTTCGGAGTGGTGAATCAGCTTAGTAGGAAACTTAACCAAGAGAAATGTGCATTCTTTATTCAAAGAGGAAGATTCAAATGTATCAAGTCATCAAAATGTGAATGAAATAAATTCGACTAAGGTTCAAGCCATCCTCTACATGAATCCTCTAAAGAATGTAAAAGAAGTCTAGAGATTAACAAGAAGATTAGTTTCCTTGAACATATTTTTGTCTAGATATGCTAAAAAGTACTTACCATTCTTTAAAATGTTAAGGAAGGATGTAACCTTTGAATCGGCCAAACTACCAAAAGACCTTCAAAGAGCTAAAAACATTCTTAACTTCGAAGCAAGTTCTTAATCTTAAAAAAATCAATAATTCAACATTAAACCAATTGAGAGAATTTGAGAGAAACTTCTTGAGAGCAACAGATAAGAATGAGAAAAAAAAATGAAGGTTATAATGAGTTTAGGATGAATATATACCAAGGCTATGCGACGTCGTATTATATACGTACTGAGGGCTTATTATTTTTTTCTAGTTAATTCAATCAGCTCGATTACCAAACTTCTAGAACTTATTTGAATACTGAAAACCTAATATATATATATATATATATATATATATATATATATATATATATATATATAACAAATTTAATTGATATAACCAAATAGAATCAATAAACCAGTTTGCAAAAAATGGCCGGTTTAGTTTTACTCTAAGCTTAGCTTTTAGTTTATTTATGAACAAATTTGTGATAAGGACATAAAGTTCTTTTGCACAAATCTTGAGTCTGGAGACTATAAAAGAAAGGGTTCACTATCTTTTTCTTCTTTTTGCTTAAATTAAAACTTAATTTCATAGGTGAGTTCCTTTAATAAAAATAAAATAACTTTATTTTGTTACGCAAAAAATTAGTTTTTTCTGCAAAAAGTTAAAATTTTTGTTTAGATTTTATTGTAAATTTAATTTTTTTTCTCCTAATTCTTCTTAAATAATAAAAAATTAATAAAATAATAAATAATTTTAATAATAAAATATTATTAAGTAATTAGTATTAAATAGTTTTAATAATAAATATTAAAATAATAAAAATAACTTTATAAATTTATATACTCATAAATCTTATAAAAATGATTTAATTTATAAAAAAAATAAAAATATTGTATTTATTTTTCAAGATAATTATTTTTTTTAAATTATGAAATTAGTTTTCATTTTCATAAAAATATTACTTAAAATAGTTTGTGTTTCATAAATTTAAAGTTTATTTTTATAATTAAAAAATTATGAAAAAATTGGATGATTTGAGAAAAATTAAAAATGAAAATTTGATTTTCACAAAAAATACAACTTTTTCACAAACAAAATAAAGTTGTATTTTTTGTTTAGAGGCCAAGAGGAAAGGCCATTTGTTGCTAAAGATTTGGAAGGCGAGGTTGCTGGTGAGGTTACGCGTTTTGGTTGCTTAGAGAATGGTGAACAAAAGGTGGAATTAAATGTGGTTACGAAGGTAATGACTGAAGATGAGACTATTTGCTAGAGAATCTGGATGTGCCGGTGCCGTCGTAGGTGGAGGAGAGGCCTCAGGTACCTTCTTTGTCTTCTCTGTTTAGTAATCATAGATCTAAGGCTAGAGAAGAGGGATTTAACATTTTCCCTCCTTTTGTGAATAAGGGATTGCAAATTATGAAATTCACGACTGCTACAGTGAGGAATGAGGAACTGAAGTGGTAATTTTTCATTTTGGGTTCGGTCTTAAGGTTAACCCCGAAATTCTTTAAGATTCGGAGTTTTCGGTATGAATCGCTGGGGACAGAAGGGACTGAAAGAGGTGTTTATGGTTGAGGAGAACTTGTTTGCCATCAAGTTTGAGTCCTTGGAGTCTAAAGCTGAAGCTCTGATGGATGGGCCATTTTCTTTTAACAGACATCCTTTAGTTTTCCTAGAATGGAGTCCTAGGCTTAAAACGGAACCCATCAAAATTGTAAAAATACCTATCTGGGTTCAATTCCTAAAACTCCCCTGGGAATTTTGGAATTCTAGTATTCTGGGGAAGATTGCTTCTGTGTGTGGGGAGCCTCTGCATGCAGATCAATGTATAATGGCTCAGTCTCGGCTAGTATATGCTAGGGTTTTGGTAGATGTGAATGATTTGGAGGACTTATTAGGGAAGTAATCCTTGAAGTTGAACTGGGTGTTCAGTTTAAGTAACCCGTTATTTATAAGTGGCTTCGTAAATATTACCCTGAGGGTCATTTGTATAGTCATGTTAGGGGAGGTTGTGTGAAGAAATGGGATGAGACTCCTAAGGCTTCCATTAAGGCTTCTGAGCCTCATGATGGAAATAGAAGAGCTCATTCGAGTTTAAAATCTGGGGATATTAAGTTGTAAGGAGTGTGCACTGCTTCTTCCTCCTCTGGTCTAGCTGAATGTGGGTTGACCTTCAAACTGGTAATCAGCAGTAGGGACTTGTTGTTAGTACTGGTAAGCAAAAGGGTATAGATGGGGGTTATATAGGTGTTATAGGGGAAAAGAGGTGGGTAAAGTTCTATTACCTCCAGATAGAGGGAAATGATAGCAACATGGAATATAAGGGGTCTCATGACCCTGCAAACAAGCAAAGTTTAGAAAATTTATTAGGTCTCTCCACCTCTCCTTAATTGGACTTTTGGAAGTAAGAGTGAGACAGGTTAATGAGGAGAAGGTGTGGAGTCTTTGGGGTTAAAGGATTGTATTTTAGTGTTTAATGGGACTAGAGAGGTAGCTGGGAGGATTTGGTGTTGTTATAATCCTAACCATTTAACTATGAGAGTGCTGGAGATCGCTTCACAGGTCATTCATATAGTTGTGAGAGTTAAGGATCAAGAGTTTTATGGTCTACAATGTATGCTGCTAATTTAAAAGATGAGAGAGTTAGTCTGTGGCAAAATTTGGTGTTTATAGGTACTACATGGATTGAACCTTTGAGTTTAATGGGGGATTTCAACTATTTAATTAGGGACAATGATAGAATTAAGGGTAACCCTTGTGATGAAGAGGCTAGGAATGATTTCACTTCCTATTTACAGTCAATTGGGGTCTTGGAATTACCTAGGACTGGGTGTGATTTCACTTAGACCAATAATCAAGAAGGGGTAGCTAGAGTTTGGAGTAAGATTGATCTCTGTTTTGGTAATCAGGCTTGGCACTTGTCTTATGAGAATTCTAGTTCTAGGTTTTTACCAGTTGGAGTTTCTGATCATTCTCTAGCTCTACTTCTTATTGAAAAAAGAGAGGAGCAAAGGAAGGGGTGGTTTATGTTTTTTAATATGTTAGCAGATCACTCATAGTTTACTTCCAATGTACAGTCGGGCTGGAATACTGTGGTGTTAGGGAACCCGATTGTGCAAGTTTTTAGGAAGTTGAATAAGGTTAAATGTCTTTTGAAAGGGTTTAACAAGAATGGATTCTTTGCCATTTCTGAGAGAGTTCATCAGGTTAAGGGGTTACTGAACAAAACCTAGTCTAATCTTCAAACTGATCCTTTGAATACTAAGTTATTAGTTGAGGAGAAAGCCATAGTGGATTATTATAGAAAGTTAGTAAAATGGGAGGAGATGTTTTATTATTAGAAGTCCAGGGTTAATTGGGTTGAATCAGGGGACTCCAATACATAATTTTTTTCATAACTGTGTGAAGCAGGAAGAGTAAGAATAGAATTTGTTCAGCTATGATAGAAGGGGAGGTGCTTTCTAATCCTAGACAAGTTAATAAATGTTTCTTAGAGTGTTTTTTAAAAAATAAATTAGGTATTGCGAAATAGAGAATAGGGAATATTAAGGTGTCTACTTTGCTAAAATGGCTCTGTGATCTCTACAGAATAGGCTGCTTCACTTGTTATTCCTATCTCTGCTAGTGAAATGAAAATGGCATTATGTAGTATTGAGGAAGGGAAGGCTCCATAGACTGATAGGCTTAATAGTTGTTTCTTTAAGAAGGCATGGGGTCTCATTGGGAGTGATGTTACAATAGCAATACAATCTTTCTTTGAGAAGGGTTATTTGGCTAGAGAGCTGAGTGAAACACTCCTCACATTGATTCCTAAAGTGGCTAACCCTGAGGGGCATGCTGATTTTAGGCCCATTGCTTGCTACAACACTTTATATAAAGTGATTTCCAAAATACTAACTACTAGAATGTCTGATGTTTTAAATTCCCTTATTAGTGAAGTGTAGCCTTCCTTCATTCCTCATAGGAAGATTTTAGATAATATTCTGTTAGCCTATGAATTAGTGTGGGGGTATGGATCTGGGAGGGGTAAGAATGATATAGCTATAAAAATAGACTTGAGGAAAGCATATGATTCCCTTCATTGGGATGCTATTGAGGAGGTGTTATGAGGGTTTCATTTTTCCTAACCTATTTTTTTCTTGGCTAATGAAGTGTATCAGGTCTCCTGTTTATAAGTTAGCTATGAATGGTAGTATTGTGGGTGAGTTTAGTAGTGCACATGGGGTGAGACAAGGTGACCCAATGTCACCTTTGATTTTTGTCTTAGTTATGGAATATCTGTTTAGGTATTTGAAGGAAGTTTGTGTAGAGGGGTTTTAATTTCATGCTGGTTGTCAATCTATGGGTATTAGTCATCTCATGTTTGCAGATGACCTTTTTTTCCTATGTAAAGGGGATTTTCTTTCTGTTCTGGTTTTTTTCCAATGCTTTACAACATTTCTATAAGGTTACTGGGTTGCTAGTCAATCCTGCCAAAAGAAGAATTTATTTTAGTTATGAACAGGGGACTATGAAGCAATATATTATCGAGTTATTAGGATTTGATGAAGGTAGGTTGCCTATTAAATATTTGGGACTACTTCTGATATCTCAGAGACTTTCTAGTGAGGACTGTAAAGTTTTGATTAGTAGTATGACTGCTAGATTCCATGGGTGGTGTAATAGGTTATTATCCTATGCTGGAAGACTGCAACTAGTTAAGTATGTCCTCATTAGCATTACAAGATTTTGGTGTCAAGACTTCATTTTTCCTAAGGGGGTTATTCATCAAATTAAGAGTGTTTGCAAGAATTTTTTATGGGTGGAGTTACTAATTATAAGCATAAAAATTTAGTTGCTTAGAGTAAGGATTGTAGAGATAGGGGAGCAGGGGGTTTAGGGATACATGACATTGCAATTTGGAATAAGGCAACAGTGTGCAAATCGGTATGAGATTTGGTGAAGGAGAAGAGATCACTATGGGCTAAATGGGTGACTACCAATAAACTTATGAAACTTAGTTTTTAGGGCATTACTAAACCTCTTAGGGATAGCCCAACTTAGAGGAATTTGCTTAAAATTAGGGATAAGATTAAACTACTACTTAGGTAGGGGTGAACTTTCTTTTTCGTACGATCCTTGGGTAGGAGGCAAAGCTCTCATTGACTTGTTTTCTTAGGTTCATATACTAGATTATAGTATTACTAAAGATACTATAGTTAGAGATGTATGGAGGCAAGGAAAATGGAGGTTACCTGATGCCATTGACTCTGATACATTAACTGTGTGGGAGTTTATTTCTACTCACTTTTCTATTACTACTGATGGTGGCAGGATTGAATGGAGAGGTGGGACTAAGGGTCAGTTTTCCATTGTTATTGCATATAAATTTCTGCAATAGCAGGTCCCTACAATATCCTTATATACTGTGGCGTGGGGTTATAATTTTGTGCCTCATTTTAATTTTATTGCTTGGATTACTGCTCATGACATGTTGTTAGTAAGGGACAAGTTACATAAATGGGATCTCTATGCTACGAATTTCTGTGGTTTATGTAACAGGGGCATTGAAACAATGAACCATATGTTCTTCAAGTGTCCAGTAGCTTGGGAAATCTGGCAACATTGTCTTTGGGCTTGTTTGTGTAATAGAGGGAGGCTGGAATGGAGAAGAGAATGGAGTTGGTTTCAAAGGAAAGCTCGTGGGAAATCTATCTTGAGTCAAATGCAAAGGATTTGCTTTACTGCTTATATCTACTATTTGTGGCAAGCTAGGAATAAGTGTGTGCTTGAAGGGACTACTCCTATATTGAAAGATAATTTTTGTAAAATCAAAGCTCCTGTTATGTTGAAATTATTTAAATTTGTCCATTTTGGAGATGCTAGCCTTTTGCAGTTGTATATTAGATGGCAAGTCATCTAGTGAATTTTTGTATAGTTTGACTTATTCATTGGTAATAAGATTTTTTTGTGCGTGTTTACCAAAAAAAATAAATAAAATTATTTTATTTTTAACAAAATAATTATAGAAAGTATATAATTTTATATTTTATTTTATTTTATATTTTCAACTTAGTAGAAAATATATAATTAGTAAAAATTAGCGATTTAATAAATGGGAGAAATATTTGATATTTATAATTCGACAAAGAATTCAGAAGTAGGTTGATTGATGAATTAGACAGAGTTTGGAGTTAAGAGTCATAATCTTGTTTGGAAACTTAAAATTGCTTTTTCTAACTTTAGAAAAGAAAGGATCATGGTTTGCATGCTTAAGCTAATTGACTTTCATAGGATACTTTGGATAATTCTAACCTAAATAGACTTTAATTATGGCAGTGGGGGAGGATATACTTTTTTTTTTTTTTGCCAAATAGTGGGAGAGGATATACTGAATTAATGAAAAATATTTGCTTAATTATAACCTGAAATTAATTTAGAGGATTTGTCAATTAATTTTTTGAATTAACAAGAATTGAATGCAAACCCTTTTTTTTAATATATAATTAGTATATTTTAATGATTTTGATTATTTATTATAATATATTTAGTTTTTTTATCAAATAATTAAGTAATCAGTTCAAAAATAAATGTTTGACCTAAAATAGATAACAATCTTCCATATTTTTTTATAGAAGAAAACTGCATCTTCTACTTTTAGGTTAGAGCTTTAGTTAAATGGATTATATCATGTTTTTAGTTTTGATTTTAAACCCTAAAAATATTATTCTTATTTTTTTAATATGAAATGCTTATTTCGCGAGCAGAGGTAGAGGAAAAAGAATAAAATAAAAATACGGGTTTAAATTTTATAATTTTTGGATTTAAATCATTATAAATTCAAGTAATTGACTATTTTTAAGAAAATTATGGATTATCCACAGGATTAGAGTACACAAAAGATTTTAAGTGCATGTGAATTCACAAGTTTCATTTGGCCCAAAAGAAAAGGACATCACAAGTTTTATAAGATAAAAATGTAATAATTATTAATTTGATTAAATCATAAAAATCATGAGTTATAGTGAAATTTTCAGATTTCGTATAATTTTTTTTAAAGCAAAGAAGGTCCTGATCATTGTAAATTTGATTTAAGCGCTTGGCTGAAATCTCAAAAAAAAAAATTTCGAAAGCAATTTAAATTTGTTTTTTTTTTATTAAACATGCTAGATTATTTAATCAACTAATTTTTCTGAGAATCATGCCTATGGGCCTTGTTGCCTGAGGAAATCTTTCGGATTGCACCCCTGGCATCGCGGATTGAGGTCGGGTTCCCATATTTGTGCATCCACATGTGTTCGTTAGCGTGTACGTGGTGTGTAAAATGTTTAGAGTTGCCATCTAATATTTAAGAAAACTATTTTTTCTTAGGTAATTAAGAAACCTTTTAGTTTGTTAACTCCATTTTAGAAAAAAAAAAAAAAAAAAAAAGATATTTTCTACCCTAATTGAAAAAGCTGTTTTTTTAATCAAAGAGAGTTTGGAGATTTGTGATTTAAAAACATTTTATAAAAACAGTTTTTGTACCATTTTTTAAAAACAATTTTTAAGTCCGAAAAATCATGCAATTTCAGTTAAAACTGAGATTTTTGTGTATACATGGACAGTAATAATGATGTGAATGCTTGAACATGTGAAAATGCAAATGACAAATGCATAAGTCAGTAAATACAATGATTTTACTGGGAGTCCTTCCTCTAGCCCACTTTAGGTTCTAGAGAAGGAACAACGCCCCAAATAAAGTAATAAATTATATGTTAAAATAAATAAAATTAGGGGATCTCCCCTCAAGTCTTATGATTTGGAAGGAGCACACATTTCCCAAAGATAATACATAAGGCAATAACAATAGTAGCACATAATAAATAATATCAAACGGATTAAATGAAAAACAACCAAATAACTAAAATAATGTGACAAACAACAAAGAAAACAAAGAATGTGTGAATGGCTTGTTGGCGTATCCGATTGAATGGGAATCAAACCCCACGCCGTTCTCCCTTCTCACGAAGGGTGGGGGCTGTTATGGGAACAGTATGTGGTTTGGTGTTTAGTAGCTAATTGATTTTAGTTTAATAAAAATAATTAACTGTTAGGCTATTAATAAATTCTGAACTTTGATTGATGAAAAATAAATTTTGAATGTGTTTTACCTAAGTCAATTTTAGGGTTTATTTCATTTTAATTATGAAAGCTGATTTTTCATAAAATGCCTTAATTCAATGTTAAAGGGCTTAAAAATAAAGTTTTATATCATTAGTCAAAGTGTTTGATAATGGATAAACTCACTATGTCAAAAGAGTTTTGACATAGAAATGATTTTTTTAAAGTGTTTGAAATTTCAAATGATTTTTACAAAATAATTTTGAAAAATGCATTTACTAAAATTCTAAGTTAGGGCATAATTTCAAAGTGTTTGAAACATTGCCTAACTTATTTTTGTTAAAAGAGTTTTAAAAAAATATTATTTTCGAAAATATTTTGAAAACAGGAATGCGAATCTTTTGCGGAATTCACCTTTCCAAAATTTTGCTACCGCTGCGTGGCTCGTTAAATTCACCCTTCATGCATGTGGGACTTTACGCATATGAGAACAGCTTTACGCATGCACAAAGCCGTTTACGGATCAGTAAATCCCTTTATGCGTGCGTATGGTGTCATTTTGGGCCTGGGTTTCTGGACCCATTTTTCTAGGTCTAGTTCGTTATAATTTGATCCAATTTCTTGGATCCACTTGAAATCCGATTTGAGCTCGATGAGATCCATTAGTCTCATATTAGTGGACTGGATGCAATGGTATAAAAATGAGAGTTCACAGCTGCCCCCTTTAGCAGTCATGTTCGTGGGAACATGATTGCTAAGTGTGAACACAATTAATGCTTTGGTTAGGATTTTGACTATAAATAGGGCTTAGAATTTCACTTTCACTTCACAACTTCAAAATTTATCGTGTTTATTCTGAAAATATATTCTTCTTCCTTTCTGGTTCAATGAAAAAGCCTTTGGATGTTACCAACTCCAATTTATGAAGAGGAGGAAGAAGATTTGTCTGCACGAATGAGCGCATCATTAGAGAGGGAAACTATTCTGCCGTTCGAGGCTCCATTACTAAGTAACTTGGTTAATGATCCGTAACTCAACTGTTATATGGAAGAGTTACTCGACGAAATACCAGATTTATCGCCATCCAATCCTGTCATTGTACCATTATCGGACTGGGATACTATTGATCGTTTGCTATTGGATAGAGTACAACCAAACATACCTACCAACCCAAATTTGTTAAAGAATCAATAGGCGCACGCCAGTTAGCTTGGCTTTCTAATTATACATATTTTTTTATCTCTCTTTATTTTTCTATGCCATTTTTTTAATTTTATTTTATATTTTTACGTCATACTTTCATTTTTCTCTTGCATTTTATTCTTATGCAAAAAAGCAAAATGAAGTTAGAAATAAGTGGAATTGAAAATAATGAGGATAAAATGTGTACCTATGGGATGTCAATTTTAGCCAGAGTGGCGGCAGATCTCGTTTGAGTAGGGTAATAGCATTCTTGCACAGTCATGACGAGGTTGCTGAGCGTGGAGCTAGTTGCAATTAGACATAGGTCGTGCTCCTGACAGGAACTTCATTTTTTCCCTTGTTGATAAGTGGTGGCCAACCACCAACACTTTTTACTTGCCTGTGGTATGACCCCATTCGAGTGGTCCTTCCTGACAAGGATGCGCTTTGGGCACCGTACTGTTGTTTTTGATGTGAGGGATAGGCAACATCATGAGCTAAAGAACCTTTTGGGGGATGCTTGCCATGTGGTAGTTATGGCCAAGTGTTGAGGATTGATTTACTATACATGCTAAACCGGATAGACTTGATAAACTATATCATTGACCATGTGCTTGAGTCTGTTTTCTTATCATTTTATCAACAATTTATCTATATAATGAGTCAGGTTGGGTTCATATGAAGATCCTAGCATTACTGGAGAATCTAAAAGAGCTAGGAAAGTATGACTGGGCAGGAGCCACTTTGACTATGACATATAGAAGCATGGGTACCTTATCTAAAGTTATCAAAGCCGACATTCCGTTGACTACCATTGTTTGGGAGGTCAGTATTTCCCTTTTATTTCATTGATTCTTATGCTTTCCAAAATTATTGAATTATTTTTTTTCTTTACAGCTATGAGCCTTTGCCCATTTTGGTGAGATTTCCCTTAGGATCATGTTATGGGATCAACTTCCTTTTCCAGTCAGGAGGATGTGGTGTAAAGAATCTTGGCTTCCTAACCAAAATTCCTTTACTTTTTCTGACTATCGCCACATCTTTGTGACTACGACTCAGGTATGCTCGGATAACATAGCTTGCACCCTTTTGGCAGATTTTTGATTTACTACCTTGATAATTTCAGGCATATGGAGACCTTTCCAGATGATCAATCTCATGAATGTGGATCGAGATGTTGTTGGTATTACCACCACTCATATACGGTAACTACTAGGGTCAAAAGTGATAATGGAGTTCTTTCTTAAGGAGCGTGTCATGGGTTAGTGTACTGGTGAGAGGATGGTGCCTACTGATCCTCCTATGGAGATGAGAGAGGAGTTGTTTGATATTTTCCAGTCTTACTGGCAAGTGGGTAGAGCTGGAGGGGATTATCTATTGGTAGATGCTTCATATCTTGAGTTCCTGACAGCTCGTCTAGTGTCTAGGATGTCCCCATTCCATAATGGTTATGGTTATGCGCTGAAGGGAGGTCATACTATTGTGAGACAGAGGCCTCATGGTAGGATTGATTGTCTAGCTGCACCCCATCAGAGCTCTAGTTCATTGGGTATGGGTGCTGACTCATCTCACATGCTGGCTAGTTCTAGCCAATCTTGGCATTAGATGCCCCAAACTTCCAATCATGTTTCCTATACTGATGCGATGATTATCATCTAAGTACATTTCTTTAGCAATATTTACTTGCCAAGAGTCTAGAGGGTGGACTTTGATCACTTTTCGGAAATAATATGTCTCTGAACTTTGTGCTTATCATATTCTATTTTCCAAACAACTTTTAATTTATGTATGTTTTTCTTGGTTCTTGGCTTGATTTACAACCAAAGTGTGGACAACTATCAGAGGGCTGTATTTAGCTTGAGCACCACCCTTTCTGAGATGAGCCTTATGCAGAGCTGGTTAGAGCGGAGGGTTGTCAAGCAGTGTGGCCCACCGACAGATCCTGAGGTGGGAGAGAAGGAAGCAGAACTTGAGTGCAAGGATGATCTTTGACATCTTTATGCATGAATGTTATGATTTTTGGTTGTGTTTGGGCCCCAATTGCGGGCTTTGTTGTAAACACAAAATCTATTTTATGTTTTTGAACTTGATTCGACTTTTATGAAAAATTTTAAAATTTTGTTTTATTTCGTGATTTTTTTATTTTTGAAATGATTTGAAATTAAAAAATGCTTCTGGTAAAAAATCGAGTGAAAAATGAAATCAAATTGAATCGAAATGGATCATTTAGGGGTGAATCACAGCGCAATACGTGGAATGCATTTAGTGGCTCCCATATGCATTTGAGTGTTTACGGATGCATAAGTTACCTTATGCATGCGTAAATCCCAAAACTCATGCGTGAGTGACAAAACACATGCTTTTTGGCATAAACATATGCGTTTAGGTAAAAATGCATGTGTTTTACCTCATTTCATGTGTCCAACCTTTCAAACTTAGTTTTCTTCCTCATTTTGCGTGCCACTATAAATAGCCTTACGAAAATGGTTTTTGACTCAGAAAATCGCTGGAGAATAAATTATTTTG
>CAOJBK014468001.1:0-12482 GCA_948294925.1 Codiaeum variegatum | reverse complement strand
AAAGGGCAATTTGTCACTCATATTCTCAAACTCTTTGAGAACAGATTCCCTATAGAATACTTAAGGAACATATATACGTTCGACATAATGAATGATTTCACTTAAAGAACATATATACTAAAGCCAATTAAGGTTTTTGTTTACATTTACATGCTGAGTGTAAGCTCTAGGGCATACACTGCTAACAGTAGTTGCATCAAATAAATATGAAGAATTCTTTTTTTTCATGGATTCTTAAAAGAATAAGTCTATATGGAACAACTAGGATGTTTTGAGGATGTCAGTAATCCAAATTATGTATGTAAGCTACATAAATCACTCTATAGCCTTAAATAAGCCCCAAGGGCCTGGAATGAGATGTTTATTGCCTATTTACCTACTTTCATTTTTTCCTCAGATAATCCAAGCTTATTCATTTGTTCCCAAGGTGAGTCTTTAGTGTATTTTCTTCTTTATGTGGATGATATTTAAAGGGAAAACGCGAGCCACACAGCGGAAGCGGAAAATTAAAATTTTCGGTTCATATTATAAGTTCTTAGTTTAAAATCTTATTAACTTATAAAACATTTTAATTTCCATTAAAACATTTTGTTAAAAATATTTTAACAAATTGGTTCAAGTGATTGAATCAAACCCTTTGATGAAATCACTTGAACACCTTTTGGTCCACACATATCGAACAAGACTTGATCTTTTCGATTTGTGCAAAAACACATCACAACACAAGAAGAGTGGAAATGTATCAAATACCTTTCTCCCTACTTTGTTGAGCTTCTCAATCATGAATCCTCTAGCTATCTCACACCAAGCTTGAGCAAGCTTGAGATCCCCTTTACACTTGATGCAAGACTTGATCCCTTGGCTCTCTTGGTTACCCTTTTGCTTAGGTTCAAGTGTCAACTCCAATTTTGGAAATGAATGAGTGTCTTAAGTCTTGGACTCCTTAAGCTTAGGTGAAATCCTAAAACTATGAGTAGGAGAAGAAGAGAAAGTCCTTGAACACTTCAAGTTCTCTCACACTTAACTCACAAATTTTGGAATTTACTTATCTTCACATCACTTAGGCAAAAAACAAAAATTTTCCTTTTATATGGTGAAACTTGTAGAGAACCTCCACTAACTTGATGAGTCACTACTCTTCTCCACTAACTAGGACACATGTCATGACCTAGTGAATTGCATACAAACTCTTGTCATGACATGAGCTAGTGGAGTATGAATTGGCATCACTTTTTGGTTAGTGGAGAATTCCTACACAATTAGTGATCTCATAACTAATTGCTTCTCATAAGTCCAAGACCAAATTTCAATTTAGTCCTCTATATTTTGTATCTCATATAAAATTAACTAAATTGAAATACACTCCTTTGAAATGAACTTCAAGACATGATAGGGTCTTTGTGAATTTAATCACAAGTTCAATTTGGTTATAATTAATAATTAATTGAATACTTTAATTAAATATTAAATATTATATACTTACACAATGGTTGCTCAATACTTTACGGTGTGTAACTCACTAGGTTCATGTCCTAAATAGCAACAAGATAGGGAAAAACACTTTTTCCTTTATCTATATATATAATCCCATTTCATACATAGTCTCATAAGTTGTGAGTGACGTCTAACATATCTTGACTACCTAAATCAGAATGAATATTGAAGATCAAGTCAATGAACATATAACATGGACCATTGATCATAATTACCATTCACTTGAGTCCATTCGTTATGGATTTCTGATCTTAGCTAGGGTCATGAATTTGTCAAATCCTATAAGCCTCGATCATATGACCACTTTTAAGTTCTAATCCTCGATACTCTCGATTTCTAATAGAAACAACTTTCTAGTGAATCTCATCTACCTTGGCCAAGGATTTCATATCAAGGAGAACTAGAAGTCATAAGATTCCTTCCTTGTTTACCTAAGTTAATGAATTCTTTCTTAGAGAATATTTATCTCAATATAGCATTGGGTACAATCACCACATGTCATATACCTGTGTGTGGTTAGCAGAAGTATGTAAATAATAACAAATTGTATTTATCAATATATTAGATAACATGTTGCCTCAAGTCAAAGGACTATATGCATAATTATTACCTATACGATTAAATATTGACTGTGGTAAAACCCATGTATTTATCGTCTAACATCACCTATTCAACTTACTCATTACATGAGAGTCCACATGTTGTCGCGTCATCATATGTCAATAGAATGAGACTCATTACCTCTATTACCATATGTATCATATACTTACAATGGATGACAATAGATGTGATGATCTTCTGAATTATTGATATCCCAATGGGTAATTGTATGACCACAAACACATTTTATAGTATTATGGCAAAGAGAATCTATCACTTATATTCTTAACCACTTAAGAATAGATTCTCATACAAAATACTAATGTAACATATATAATTTATAGTAAATATGGAATTTATTTAAATAAAATATATATTTCATTGCCATTGGGATTCAATTATTACATTTACAATAAGCTCTAGGGCATACAAGTCTAACAATATCATCATCACAAGCAATTGCGAATAGTTTGTTGCAAGCATTAAAGACTCTTTACAAAAAGAGTTTGAAATGACTGACCTTGGGAAATTACATTATTTTTCGGGACTGGAGATTCAATATCTTCCTAATGGAGATATTTTCTTGAATCAGGCTAAGTATTCCTCTGATTTACTCCATAAGACTGGCATGGAGGACTGTAATGTCAATATGACTCCAGGTCAGGTAGGAGTCAAGCTTTTGAAAAAGTAGAAACCATTTTCATCAAAAGAAGATGCTCATATTTTCAGAAGCATTGTAGGTTGTCTTCAATATCTAACTTTTACCAGACCTGATATTACATTTAGTATCAACTCAATGTGTCAATTTATGCAATTGTCTTCTATTCATTACCCTATAGTTGTTAAACGTATATTGAAATATGTTAAAGGTTCTATACACACAAGTATTCTTTTTCCTAAAGCTTTTACCTATTGCAAGCTATCTCTTAAAGCATTGAGTGATGCAGTCTGGGAAGGGGACCCTAATGATAGGAGGTCTACTATTGGCTTTGTAGTTTTCTTGAATAATGCTCATATTTCCTAGTGTAGCAAGAAACAGAATTATGTGTCTAAATCAAGTATAGAGGCAAAATATAGAGCCTAAGCCAACCCGACCTCTGAGTTACAATGGCTTACTTTTCTACTTTAGGATTTAAAACTGAAGTTACCAGAGGTACCATCGTTTTACTGTGATAATATTTCTGCTTTAGCTCCAACTACAAATCCTGTACACAAAACTAAAATAAAAAAAACATGGAAGCTGACATTCATTTTACAAGAGAGAAAGCCAAATAAGGCACTATTACACTATAATATGTTTCCACTAATGCTCAACTTACATATTTATTTACAAAAGTTTATGTTTCCCAAAGCACAACTTTTTTAAAGCCAGCTTGATGGCTTCACCTCATCAATTTGAGGGGGGATGATGGTGTACTGGTGCAGGTGTAGCTGCAGTAAGCTGAGCAAAGCAAACAAGATTGTTAGGCTTGTAGTTAGTCAATTCTGTGTAGTTAAAAAAGTATGGTAAGTCAATGTATAATCAGCAAGTTAGAGAGAGAGAGAGAGAGAGAGTTGTTGTAACTGCAAAGCTCATTCTCAAGTTATATATACATACAATTGTAATGTACATAATCAATCGAGCTAATACAATAAAATTTCATTCTCTCTCTAACAATTCTCACACTAGTATGTTCTTCTATTCTTCTTCTTCCTGATTATCTTAATTCTCCATTGTTGATCTTAATGTTGCTTATCTACTCACATTATCAGGTACAATTATATGGCCTGAGGATTTAACCTTTGTTCCCAAGGGCTGGGAGATTCCAACAAATGGAAAAAAGTTGAGAAGGTACCAGTAAGGCCTGGCTTCACTTATTTTGTAAATGTAACAAGAGATGACAATACTAACATTACAATATTTGCTAGATATTGCATTGAAGTTTTTGATGGTGTGGTAAAGAAATTACCTTATGCTGTAATGTTGAGTACATTCCCTTTTCCAATTCTGAGAAAACAAAACCTGGAACGTACAATGATTTGATATATCAAATTTATGTAAAGGTAAGACCTTACTTCTATCACTTTCATTTTCTGCAGCGGTTTCATTACTTTTACATTTAGTATTGCATTAGAACAAGTGACCGTGAATATTTGTTATATTCTCAATTAATTTC
The DNA here is from genome assembly GCA_948294925.1 of Codiaeum variegatum. Taxonomy (NCBI): domain Eukaryota; kingdom Viridiplantae; phylum Streptophyta; class Magnoliopsida; order Malpighiales; family Euphorbiaceae; genus Codiaeum; species Codiaeum variegatum. Next base: position 8,232 of record CAOJBK014468001.1, on the reverse strand, counting down.
CAAGAACATGTACTCTTTAATGGACTTTGGCTTTCTGTTGTATTTTTTCCCCCATCTACTTATAGAATATTGATGTTGTAGTCGGAGATATAACTATTCTTGACAACCTGTCCTTATTTGTTGACTTTACATTACCATATTTAGAATCAAAGGTGTTAATGCTTGTGAGGATTAATGGCAATAAGAACAACAACACGGTGATATTTTTGAAGCCTTTGTTGGGGAACCTTTGGGTGACAAATTTTTGTTTCTTTCTGTTCATTGGATTTGTAATTTGGATCCTGGAACACAAAATTAATGAAGACTTGCGAGGACCTCCTTGTCATCAAGCTGGCACTAGCTTATGGTTTGCCTTCTACACCATGGTTTTTTCACATCGCAATTTCTCCTAGCCTTCTCAAACTTTATTACATGGTTTCATAATTATGGTTTTGCCCATCCATTTATATATAATTTCTCATATTATTTAGCCTTTATTATGATATATCAAGGGCAATTTTTCTAGCTACTAAATGAAATGAATCGAGGATGCGTAGATCAGAGAAGTAAGCAGATGCCCTGACCAGAGCAATTCAGTGACCTCTGGTCTCCTTGGTCTTGACAGTTTACGGATTCTTGATTGCTGGAGCAGTTTCAGTTTCATCACTAATGACATATATAGTGATGTTTATTTATGCACAAAGAGAAGTCTTGAAGCTTTCCAATTCAGAAGCTTCAAAATGGAGTAAATTCTTCCATTTGTTAAGAATCTTCAATTAAAGGGACCTGAAATTGTACAGTATCAGAGAAAACCAACTGAATGGGAAAAACTACATTGTTGTTCCAAGAAATGCACTAAAAATGATGCAATCCAAGCAAATTCCCCTAGACAGTATATTAATCCCAACCCAGATAGCATTGAGCTTAGCAATCCAAATCAGAAAAGGCTACCATCCACTGAAATAACCCTTGAGAGCCATTGATATATTTTGATTTTGATGTTGAGTGAGCATCATCTGTCATCAGATGCTTTATGCCTTGGAATCCAATGTTAGATTTTTTTAATTGTTCTGACTGAAAATTGAAATAGTTGATTGAAAAATTTTAGTGGATCAGCACTCAAGTTTCTTCTAAAAAAGATTTAAGTATAATTCCAAGCCTATTGAAGAATAAAATTTCCAAAATAGATGAATTAATCAATTAATTTATGCTTAAGGATCAAAGTGAAAGTTCTTTTATCAGCCCCTAAAAAAAAATTTCAAAACCTCAATTATGAAGTACATTAATTTTCATAAATCCATAGATTATAACTTAAATTTTTACAACCAAACAACAAACTATAATTGTTTTGGTCTTGACAAAAAAAAATCATACTTTGTTTATTTTTCCACATTGATCGCTTTGAACCTGACATAAAAAAAATCAAAATTTAGTGATAAAAAAAAGTAGTCACTAATGCTTTTTTTTTACCCAAGAAATCCGATAGAGCAAGAAAACAAATTCTGTATTTTACATTTCAAAATGGAAAAGATTTCAAAATGCCATGGTTGATCAGTGATCAAGTCAGGAAATTTTTTTCCTCTTCCATTATAATAATGGCAGAAGATGAAAGGAATGGTGGAGTTGTCACCACCAAATTAGACGGCGATTATTGCAATATTAATCTTAATTTAAACACGCCTGATTCAACATTTCTGACAATTTCTTCACGGCGCGTCAATTTTCTTCGTCATCAGAAAAGATCGAGTAGTGGAATAGACACTACTGGAGAGTTCCCAATCCAAGCAACCTTCTGTAACAAGAAAATTTCATATGAATCTTTCCCTAGATGATGAAAAGTTTTTGGCGACAATTTTTCGTTGCGCGCCGTATTACCTTTTGATGAGTCAAATGAGTCGAACAGATCTTCTGATGATGATCCTGATCATCGCGAGGATTTGCCAAGCAGCCCAAGCTTCAGTGGTTTATCGTCCCAGTCTCCTCGCCCAAGCGAGTCTCAATGCTGAGGTAAGAATCCAAGTCTGAGATTAAAATTATTTACACATTTTCAATTTGATACAAAGTTATTCCTTTCTCATTAAAAAAAAAAGAAGTCATCTCTTGGAAAGTCAATTTCTAATCTTGTCTTTTTTCTCATTCCTTTTAATCCTATTATTAATTTGGTAGGCCTGCCCTTTGTAGTTTTATGGTAAAGAACAAGAAGAGAGCTTTCACATTATTGCATTTTTGCACCAAAAGAAAACTGGAGACAGATGTTAGATGCTTTACTAAAATTTCAACTCTTCTTGTTGGAATTTCCCTGTTCTCTATCTGATACTGGAATTCATATCTGTAATTGATTCTCTGTGATGGATGTTGTGACAACTGTTGGAGGTGCTATCCTCTCTGCTGCATTTCAGGCTCTGTTTGATAAGTTGGGTTCTCATGACTTGCTTAGTTATGAATGCGAAGGTCAAGTCATTGATGATCTCAAGAAGTGGGAGATTATGCTGAAGAAATTCTATTTAGTGTTCAATGATGCAGAGGTGAAGCAAATGGCTAATCCATTGGTGAAGATGTGGGTGAGTGAGCTTAGGGACTTGGCTTGTGATGTGGAGGACATCCTTGATGGGTTTTCTACTGAGATTATGCGCCGCAAGTTGGAGAGTGAAATGCCAATACAAAAAGCCAGCACGAGTAAGTTGAAGAAACTCATCCCTACTCGTTATGGTAGGCTTAGTTTCAGTACTGTCAAGTTTAATGCTAAGGTGGTTTCAAAGATTAAGGAGATTACAGCTAGATTTGATGATATCATGAAACAAAAAGATCTTTTGCCTCTAGTGGAGGGTGATAGCGGTAGAGGGAGGAACCAAAAAATTGAGAGATTGCTCACAAGGGAAACAACACATGTTCATGGAAGAGAGCAAGTTAAGGAGGCAATTTTGAAGATATTGAAGGCTGTAGAAACAGAGGCAATGTCTCTGTAGTTCCTATTGTTGGGATTGGGGGAGTGGGAAAGACTACTTTGGCTCAGCTGATCTTTAATGATGATAAGACTTTGGGATTTGATTTGAAGTCTTGGATTTCTGTTGGTGAAGATTTTGATGCTGTTAGAATGACCAAAACACTGCTATCACGAGAGGATTGTGATGGTAATGATTTGAATTCGCTTCAAGTCAAATTGAAGGACAAGCTGTTTATGAAGAAATTTTTTATTGTTCTTGATGATGTTTGGACTGAAAATTATGAAGATTGGACTCGTTTTTATGCTCCTTTTACAGTTGGTGCATCGGGAAGTACACTCATCATCACAACTCGCAGTCAACGTGTTTCATCAAAGATGGGCACTGTTCATGCCTATCTTCTGAAAGAGTTATCCTATGATGGTTGCTTGTTTGTATTTACTCAACATGCTTTGGGGCCAAAAATTTTGAATGGCATAAGAATTTAGAAGGAATAGGCAGAGAAATTGTTAATAAGTGTAAGGGATTGCCTTTGGCAGCTAAAGCTCTCGGAGGCCTCTTGAGAGGTAAACTAAATCGATAAGTGTGGAAGGAAGTGTTAAAAGTGAGCTATGGGATATATTGGATGAGGAAATCAATGTTCTTCCATCCTTGATGTTGAGCTATTTTCATCTCCCTTCTCATTTGAAACAATGCTTCGCTTACTGTGACATTTTCCCGAAAGATTATTTGTCCGATAAAAGGGAGTTGATTTTGTTATGGATGGCTGAGGGTTTTCTTTATCAACCAAAGAAGATGAAGCCAGTGCAAGATTTAGGTTACCAATATTTTGATGATTTATTATCTAGATCTTTTTTTCAGCGATCTAGTACTCATAAATCACGATATGTTATGCACGACTTGATGATGATTTAGCTCGGTTTGTTGGTAAAGGGATATGTTTTCAGTTGAATGATTCTTTGGAAGATGAAACTCATGCTAAGATTCGGTATTCATCATTCATTTGGAATCGCTTTGATAGCTGGCAAAGATTACATAGTTTTTGTGCAATGAAAAGCTTGTGAATGTTCTTGCCGTTGCCTGTCAATAACCCATACAGATGTAGCTATTTAACTAGGAAGGTGTTGCATGACTTGCTGCCAGAGTTGAAATGCTTGAGGGTGCTGTCACTAACTAGTTATAATTTTGTGAAGTTGCCTAGCTCTATTGGAGCCTTGAAGCACTTGCGTTATCTCGACTTGTCTGGCACTGGAATTCACAGATCACCTGAAACTGTATTTAAGATTTTCAACTTGCAGGCATTGATCTTACGTAAGTGTTGGTTGCTTATTGGATTATCATCAAGCGTTGGCAATTTAATAAACTTGCAATACCTTAATATCAGTGGTACTGATAATTTGAAAGAAATGCCTCTACAAATTGGTAATTTGAGGAATTTACATACACTGACCCAAGTTCATTATTGGAAGAGAATGGGGTTCAGTTAAATGTGTTGAAGGAATTTTCTTATTTGCAAGGGAGTCTTCAAATTACTGAGCTACAAAATGTGACTGATGTTCGAGATGCAGATTATGCCAATTTAAAGGAGAAGCAGGGCCTAGAAGAATTAGACTTCGAATGGGGTGATGATAAATCCAGAAATCCAAGTACTGACGCTCAAGTTCTCACCTCATTACAGCCTCATGAAATGTATCAAGGCTTTCAATTAGATTATTTGGTGGAACTGAACTTCCATCATGGATAGCAGATCCCATGTTCACTAAAATGACACATCTCAGTCTATTCAAGTGGGAATGTCATGTCTCTGCCACCACTTGGACGATTACCTTCACTTAAAGATTTGAAGATTGAAGGCATGGATGGAGTGAAAGAAGTGGGTGATGAGTTTTATGGGGATGCTTCATCTTTTGCTAGTCTTGAGACTCTAAAGTTTTCTGATATGTTGAGGTGGGAGCACTGGTATAGTGATCTCAACAATGTCAATGGAGAGGCTGTAAAAAAATTCCCTAAGCTGCGTGAGCTTCATGTAAGCCGTTGTCCAAAGTTAGTTGGAAAATTTCCCAGTGGCAACTCTGTTCCACCTCTTCGAAGACTATCAATCACGGAATGTCAAGAGGGGGTTCTGAGAAGTGCTTCAGGTCTTACCTCTCTCACTACCTTAAAAATGAGCAATATTTCAGGGCTTGTGAGATTAAATGGAGAGCATATAGAGGAGATGGTGGCCCTTAAAGGTTTGAGAATTAGAGACTGTGAAGAACTTGAGTACTTGTGGAAGGATGGAAATAATTTAGACCAACTTGTCTAAAGCTTTTAACTATCGAGTACTGTGAACAGCTAGTGTCATTGGTGGAGGGAGAGAAAGAGCAATTGCCTTGCAGAAGCTGCCAAATGGACTGCACAGCCTCATTTCTCTAAGAGTTTTAGAAATCTTGGAATGTAGCAAACTCTTGTCCTTCCCAGCAACAGGTGTGCCCCACGGTCTCAGAAAACTTTGTATTGAAGGGTGTGATTCTCTAGAGTCCTTGCCAAAGGGTATTATTATGCATCAGAATAACTCTCAGCTTGAGGTATTGGAAATCAGATGTAAATTTCTGAGATCCTCTTCAAATGGTGAGTTTCCTGATTCACTTCATACTCTTCATATTATCAACTGTAATTGGCTGAAACAATTATTTGATTCGCCATGGAATGGATCCTCTCGTCTTGCAAATTTAGCTATAACAAGCTTTGGAGAACTAAACATGTTGCCTATCCACACACTTACTTCTTTAACACTTTTTGATTGTGCAAGTTTGAACTCACTTCCAACTGACTTGCAAAATCTCACCTCTTATCAATAAGCAATTGCCAGAATTTGAGCTCACGTCCCAATCAGATGCAAAATCTAACTTATTTATATATATTTTCAATTGCATGAATTTGCGGTCACTGCCTAATTCAATGCAAAAGCTGATCTCCTTGTATATATTTGGTTGTGACAATTTGATATATCTGCCCAATCCAATGCACAACTTAACAGCCCTTAAATCCTTAGACATAAGAAACTGTGGAGGCCTAGATTGCTTTCCAGACGGCGGCTTCCCACCCAACCTAACCCGTCTTTCTATCTGGGACTGTGAGAATCTAAAACAGCCAATGTCGGAGTGGAGACTCCGCAGACTCACCTCTCTTTCACATTTCACAATCTCTGGCAGAAGTCCAAGTACGGATATGTTTCATTCCTTTCCAGATAATGATGGCCTGCTGCTTCCCACTTCACTTTCCTCTCTCAGTATCTATCAACTCAACCAGCTGAAATCCATCTCAAAGGGACTCCTAAATCTCACCTCTCTACAACATTTAGATATTCACAATTGCCCAAATCTCCGGTCTTTTCCGAGGCAGAGCTTGTCTCCCACACTTGAAAGGCTAACCATTAAATCATGTCCTCTTCTTAAGAAACGGTGCTCAAAATATAGGAAAGGAAGTTACTGGCGCTTCATTTCTCACACACCCTACATTTGGATAAGATAGTGTTGTCTTTCAACAAACAAAAGAGAAGAGTAATGAGGTATGATTCCTAATTTCCTCTGACTTCCAACTCATATTCCCTTTTATAATTTAAGTTACATATGTATATCATCATTTGCAATCTGTTCTATGATTTGCATGTTCTGATAACGTTGCCTATGCTTGCATGTGAGTTTTTGAATTGCCTAAATCTTCACTAAAGCTTATGTAATAATGAAAGGCAGGTATATGATTTGTTTGGTTATTCAAAACGAAGGAAAAATTTTGGTATAAAAATAGTTCAGTTATGGAAAATATTTATGCTAAGATGTATGTGCGATCTTACTACAATGGATAGAGTCGGTAATGAGTATATCTCAGGGATAAAGTCAGAGTTGTCCCTATAGAAAACAAGTTGAGAGAAGAGAGACTAAGATGGTTTGAGCATGTGCGGTGTAAACCTTTATATGCACCGGTTAGAAAATCAGAGCACATTAGAGTAAATATGGATAAAAAAAGGAGGGGTAGACCTAAGTTAACTTGGAGTGGAGTCATTCAACATGATCTTGAGTTTTTAAACATTTATGATAATATAGTTCATGATCATCCAGAGTGGAGAAAGCGAACCCATATAGCCGACCTCAATTAACTTGGGATTAAGGCTTTGTTGAGTTGAGTATGGAAAATATTTGATTTTTATGTAGGTAACTTGATAATTAAGTTGTTTATAGAATTTCATTTTTCTCTACAGTGAAAAGTATACATTTTACATAGATATTTGTTACTATTTCTTACCACCTACAGACTAATCTCTAAGACTGAAGTAGGTCCTGCTTGACATGTACTTCTTCTCATGCCCTTGGGAGAAAAGCTGTCTGTTGAATTCTGTAAATTTTAATTCCCTGGACTGGTGGCAAATTTGTTGAATAGACTTTGCTTGTCATGAACAAAAGTGAAAAAGAAATAAGAATCATAAATTAGTAAGTTACTGCTTCAATCAGGATTTGTTAAATTTCCACATCTTTATCTTGTAAAATGGGAATTTGTTTCATCATTAGTTGAAATGCAGAAAGAGTGATTTGTTAAATGCTCTCGTGTTTTCGCAGACAAATGTGTCACTAAAGCAGAGTTCTTTATGCTATCACAGATGCAAAAACAAAGCCATCTAAAAGTCAAGAAATGGTTTAGGCCGAGAAATGAGGTTCTTCAAAGCATTAACTGTATAATTGTTGAGCTTTATGGTTAATGTGTTGCAAGTCTTGAAGTCGTAGTGTGATTTTCATTGTATAGATAGATTTTGGTTATTCAAACTCTGGACAGCCCAGTTGGTCTCAATTGTTAAAAGAATATTTTTATGAAACATCTGTGAGGTTTAGTTGCAAAGCCTTTCATCTGTTTGGTATCTGATATAATATTTTGATGGAGAGATACCTTGAGAAAGGAGATTCTGGGTATCAAATTAACCCTTTCATTTTTTACAATTGAATGAAGAGATACAAATTTCAGTTTGAGGAAATCATTTTTAATTCGTATTGCAGGCTGAAAAGGTACCATACAAGTTTATCAGTGAACTGATAAGTAAATACTTGACAAGAATTTGTGTGAAGATATATGTATCTGTTTGTAGCATTGAAAAATTAATAAACTTGCAGTGCCTTGATATTAGATTCCACAAACTTGATGAATCTCCACATACTGACCAGTGACTTAGAAGAGTTGAAAAAGTGCTCATCAAGGGAATCCTTGAATTGAGAAGATTGAGAATCCGATGGATATTCAAGATGTATATTTTGCTAATCTAAAGCAGAAGCAGGGTCTAGAA
>CAOJBK014467102.1:0-19737 GCA_948294925.1 Codiaeum variegatum | reverse complement strand
CATGTAAGGTTGTCCCAATAGAATGTTGTAAGGGAAGATAATATGTGCTACCATAAACTCCACACTAACTTCCCTAGTAATGTCATCATCACCTAGCTCTATATTCAAGCTGATTGGTCACTCTAGTTGGACCTGGAAGTTACCAATCCTAGCCAAATGTGTAGCTATAGGCTTCATGTCTTTCACATTTAAATTCATCTTTCTAAAGCATTCCATTATTATCATATTGGCAGAGCTGCCATCGTCAACCATTACCCTCTTGACCCTAAAATTATTGATGTACCCCTGAATCACCAAGGCATCATTATAAGGATGTATTACATGTTCTCCATCCTCTGGGCCAAAAGATATTGAACAGAGGGTCGAAGGTTATAAGGGATATTGAGTCTAGGGCTCTTTCTTTTGTAGGACTACACATAGGTCCCTTGTTGCCTTTTCCTCTAAGTTGAGCTATCACTTAATGAGCTTCCCCCCATGATTACATATATGTTCCCTGCTACCTATCAATCCCCCTGTCAAGGGTGATCCTCCTGCCTAGGTCGGTCCTCCTTTCTATTATAACACCGATCATCCCTTCGAGGCTCCCACCTAGCGAGGTCTTATGGTTGACCCCCACGTATGTGCCTCATGATTCTTGGAACCCCCCTCTATATCAGCCTTTCAATCTCATCCTTCAAATGTCTACATTCTTCAGTATCATGCTCCTTATCCTGGTGGAACTCACAATATCAGCTAGGGTCCATGTTTGAACGGAAGGAATCGCTCATTTTGGGGGCCATTTCACATCTTCCCCACTTTTATTCATCCATACTAATACATCCCTTTTGAAGTGGTAAGGGGTGTATATGAGCTATGCCTATCGGACCCAAACCTTCGAGCTTCTTTTTCTTGACTCTTGGAACCACTGCTACCCCCCCTCCTCTATCTTCTCTTCTATCTTTTTAGCAGTTGGGGAGGTAAGTGCTTGGACCCTAGCTACCAAGCTCTAAAGGCCATCTTCTATACTTATTTGACTATCTACCAATGCCATTACTTAGGTCCAATTAGTAGGTGGAACTATAAAGAGTTTCTTTTGTAACTGCATATTAGTGGTTCCATTCAGAATAGCCAAATAAGTCATGTCAAATTGTAAATCTGAAACATCCCCTACTTTCATATAAAATCATTCCAAATACTTCCTCAGGGTCTTCTTAGGCTTCTTTCTCACTATCAAGAGGTCAGCAGAATGTTTTGGTTTTGCCCTCAATGGCATAAACCTAGTCTGAAAGAGATCTAACAGCTGATTGAAGGAAGATATGGATTTTGGAGGTAATTTAAGGTCGTTAGAAAGAGGTGACATAGGACGTAGTCCTGATAGGTCTGTGAATGGATCTCCGTTCTAAATTTGTTAACATGTGCCTGTGGGTAGGTCTTCCCATAATAGTTATCCAACCTTTGTGGCTTTTTGAATCTTAGGGGATAACTCTTCATTAAGATTTCATCCACAAGTGGTGATTCTCCAGGGAGATCCAGATCTAGGTTATCACCTTTTATCCCCATATTTTCCAGCACCCCCTTTACTACTTAGGCGATATCTATGCCTGGGGTCATCTTCTCTAGTACATTTTTTGCGACATCCTCCATCTGATTCCCTGTTTTTGAAGTCGCCTCTTTCCCTTGAGGTAGTGCTAGGTTATTATGTCCTTTGCCACCCCTCTCTGGCCCAGCACTATGCACTTGAGAAAGCTGTTGGACCTACTATTATAAAGCCACCACATGTTTCTGTAACTCAACTTAATTGCCATACATACCCTCCATGGCCACAGGGTAGTGAAAATATGGGGTAGGACCCAGGCGGAGATTAGCTATTCCTCTCTATACCTTAGGAATTCTATATCTAAGAGCTCCTGGAACACCCATCCCTTAAGCAAAGTTCTGAGGCCTCGGCACATTCCCAACAGGTGCAACACCCTGAGTTGGGGGTGTATTGTTCCCACTGGAATGGCCCTAGTATTCTTTTGTGTAAGGACAGGTGGTTCTTCCATATTCAATCTTGGTTCCTCTGGGAACAATTCCAATCCACGATTCTGGACAAAATTTCTTGCTAGGTTAGCCATAGTTGGTCAAATGACAAAACTGAAAGTTGAAGATGTGTCCACACTCACCGCACCAATGTTGTCTTAAAGCTTAAGATGACATGTGGTTCACACCTAATGTATCAGGTAAGACCCTACTAACAACACCAAAGAGACATAGGGTGATGCCTAAGTAGCCACTCTGATACTTAAATTAGTAGGCTATAAAAAAAATATAATATAAAGGAATAGAGAGAGATTAGAAAGATTAACCTTTTTCCCAAAGTACCTCCAAGCTTATATAGACCACATACTATCCTTATCCCTAATATTTCAGGGATAAGGGTTATCCCTATCTTATAGACGGGCTTATCAGATAATCAAAACTTCAGGCACAATTCTCAAGAGGATCCCTTACCTTTTCTAACTCTTGGGATGACCCCCTTGTGACGGGACAACCCCTAGGGTCCGTCGCGTATATCTCTGGAGCGGGTTTGGCATCATCACTCCTGGATGAATCATAGGTGACCCCTTAGGTCACTTGGGGTCAACCCTTCAAGAGGGTGAGTTATCATTAACTAATTTAAATCAAACCAAGAAAAATTAAGTTTTAACTTTTCTCATTCAGTTATTCAATCAGGTTAATGTCAAAATTTTCATGCTTAGTTAATCAAATTTTAAACCTAGAACTCAATTTCAACAATTTTTATTGTCATTATAGCATAATCAATCATTAAAATTCAAGCTAAACGATCAAGAAAAACTTCTTTTCATGTAATAAAGATAAAATCAAGCTAGTTAAGATGTTCATGCTTAGGAATCAACTCAATATTTTTGAAAATAACACACATATCATTCAACTTTATGCACATGTACTTTTTCTTTTTTCTTTTTTTTTTTTTTTTTAATTTTCATTCACATTAAGGAGTATGGCTTAACTGATTTTGTTATTAGTCTTTTGACGGGAAGGTAAACACTTTGTGATGTTAACCCCCGGTGACTCAGCTTATCACTTACATCAGCCGGCTACTAGCATTGTCCATAGTTCCTTTAGATTATTTCACTTTGAGTAAAACAGGAACCAGCGAAATATGAAATTATTTTCAAAGCTCCTTGTTTCTTTTCAGTGCAAACTTTTTATTTAATTCATAATCAATGCAAGTTATATAAAAAAGATATCATTAAACTCCTAAGATTACTAAAGATATTTCACCAAAAATCTCAGCTTTGCAACATTCCAATCCAAATGCTCAAACTTTTAACATGAATTTCAAATTTTAATGATGCTATAATCTCAATAAAACTCTTTATTTTTAAATCTAAACTCAAAATTCAGCAAGTAAATAAGAAATTTTAAACATTAATCAGAAAGAATAACCAAATTTTGAAAAATTTTAACAAAGAAAAACATAGTTCAATCTAGGTTGTTAAGTCATCGCCTCAAAGTCAAAACTTATTTTTGCTTAATTTCAAACCAAATTAAAGCACAAATCACATTTTCAAAATCTCCCATACACACACACTTAATATACACATTGTTCCCTATGTGTTAAAAAGAGAAAATAAAAGCAAAAGGGAAAGAGAAAAAGAAAAACTTGGTCATAATGACATCGATCTCACCAAAAAGAAAAATAAATAGGCTCCAAGAACGAGCTTTGCATCCTTCTCTATATAACAATTCAGTATAAAAGGTGAACTTGAAAGCATAAAGGTTAGTTACATCTATAATATCCAAAAATAAACATAAAAACAGAAAATAAAAATTAATTAACAGTACCAAATAAAAAAAATAAACAAAAAGAAAATAAAAAGAAATGAAATAAAAACCATTGTTCCAAAGTAAAAAGATAAGCTCTCAATACTCATCCGATGATATTTCCTCCAATTAATTGAGAAAAGATGATGAAAGAGATTTGAGAGTGATATAGTTTGCTAGGGTTTCAAAAAAATTGATGCAATATGAATCAGTGTGTGTTTAGATGTGAAACGACAAGCTAAATTTTGAAATAACATGTTAGAGCGCAATTTTAGCATAAACGCACGGGGCAATTTTACTGCACACAAGTGCGTATGTGTGTCAAATAGCCCATACCTCTTATTCAATTCAAAATAGAGAGTTGGTGAGGAAAATTTAACTTGGCATGGCCCCGCCCCTGGCCCGTGCAGATCTCTGTTTCGAAGTTCAAAAACTTACATTTTCACATAGTAAGGCATATAGGGCCTTTAGATTGTGGCACTCCCCCATGCCACTTACTGTTTCTATGAAATTTTTAGGCCAAAAATTCCACTTTTTAAAACTTAACTTACCACACACTTGAATACCCAATTTAGCTCTTTAAACCCTAAAAATATCTTCAAAATCACACTAAAAACAACCATACTCATGATTATCCTTTTACAATGGAATTAAAAACTCAAACCAACAAGAAAAACAAACCTAAAAATAATCTAAATTAGTGGGTTGCCTCCCACTCTATGCTTTTTTAACGTCGTCTTAGCTGGATGTTGAGATAGGATTAACCTACCTCAGAGGCGTTAAACCTCTCTCCATGGAACCCAAATTTATTACAATTAAAAGAAGACATTCCATGAGTTCCATTCCAACATTGCTTTAAACTCTTAAGGCAAGAATCCACTATAGATTTGGGTAACCATATAAGATTACCTTTTTCATTCAATATTTTACTCTTTTTCTTACCTTTCTTCCTCATTTTTGGCTTGTCATTGCTTTGGTATCCATTTTTGCCTTTAACCTTTGGTGTGCTCACCAACTCTTAAGCTGATTCATGCTTTGCCACAGTCAAAGGCAAAATTTTAACCTGATTATAAGGTTTAGGCTTCATAATTTCCTGCACAACACAACTCTCCAAAGAAACATTATTAACCATATTAATTTTATCATTTAATGATTTAGGGTCAATAATGGTTTCACACAATTTAACCTCTTGATGTGCAATAGTGTGTGCATGATTCTTTGGCAATTGAAATACAATATGATCATTACTCACTCTTAGGGTCAATTTGTCATCATAGACATTTATGATAGCTCTAGGAGTTGTTAAAAATGGTCTCCCTAAGATAAGTGAGTTCTCAACACTTTCATACAACTCAACCACCACAAAATCAACCGGAAAGATAAATTTTCCAACCTTAACCAACACATTTTCAACTACGTCTTTTGGGTGATTAATAGATTTATCAGCTAGTTCAATAGTGAGATCTGTTGGTTTAGGTTCTCCTAAACCTAAAGCCTTAAAAACTTTTAGGGGTATAATACTAACACTTGCCCTCAAATCAGCCAATGATTTTTCAATATTTAAACTACCCATAAGATAAGGAATAATAAAACTCCTTGGATCTTTAAGCTTTTGAGGTAGCTTAGTAATATTGCAAGAGCTCTCCTCAGATAGTTGTACCATAGACACCTCATCCAACTTCTCTTTCTTCTCAAGCAACTCTTCCAATGTTTTTACATACTTTGGGATTTGCATTAAAGATTTAACCAAAGGCATATTTGTATGTAATTGCTTAAAAATATCAAGAATCTTACCTAGCTAGGTGTCCAGTTGCTTTTGCATTATACGTGCAGGAAACATACTAAGAGGTGTATACTTTGATAATTGATGTACTGAATTTATATACTCCTCCTCTTTCTTAGCCAGCTTTTCTACCTTTTCAACCTTAACCTCTGCCATTACCTCTTCTTTTTCATCATGATCCCATCGAATGACAGAAATAGCCTTCGCCTGCTCAGGTTGGCAAGGCCACCTACCCCTTCGTTTCACTTATAATTGAGTGGCCACTTGGCCAACTTTCATTTCAATTCTCTTTATTGATTCCTTAAGTGAATCTAATCTTCTATTGGTGGCCTCTTAAGATTGAGTACTAGCTTGAATAAAGGTGTTCAAGCTAGTTTCAATAGTAGATAACCTTTTTCAAAGTTAGAAGACTCATCTTGGTATTATTGTTGCCCCCAACCAATATTGGGATGATTTCGCCAACTCGAATTATATGTGTTGGAATAAGGATTATTTTGATCCCTTGGTTGGAATCCATCTAAAACTTGAGCTTTCTCCAACTCACTTGAAACATGATCAAACTGAAAGGACAAACATTCACACCATGTGCAAAGATATCACATACTCCATACACTTGTTAAACTTGAGTGGGTGAATTTCCATTCCTTTTAAGCATCTCAACTTGGTGAGTCAATTCAGGAATTTTCATTACCATGTCTTTGCTTTGTGACACTTCATTGGCAATAACTCACTTTCCCTTATGCTCTTTTGCTTGAAATTTGTTCCAAGCATCTCAAATATCTGAATAGCTTCCTCGGTTGTAACCTTACTCATAGAACTACCCATAACATTGTCAACTATTATCTGATTAGGGTAATTTAACCCATCATAGAAGAATTGATTTAATAAGTCAACGGGATAATGGTGGTGTTGACCTTGCAACATCTTGAAATGTTTCCAAGCCTCATGAAAAGGTTCACCATCTAGTTGTACAAAAGTTGCAATTTTAGTTCGAAGTTCAGTAGTCTTTTGGTGGGAATAGAATTTCTGCATGAACTTATTGTAAATGTCTACCCATGTAGTGAGAGATCCGGTGGCAAAGTCATCAAACACATATTAGCAGCATCCTTCAAGGTGTAAGGAAAGCATCTCATCCTTAATTGATCCTCATTTAGACCTTGAAGAGGGATGGTCTGAATGATAGAGTAGAAATCCCTAATGAAATTGATAGGGTCTTCGTTGGCCAATCCATGGAATGATGGCAACATATTGTAGTGAATTGACTTGAGCTCATAATTTCTTATTGTGGCATCCAATTAGATACAAGAAGTAGTCGTGCTAATGACTGGCTTAGCAAATTCTTTCATAAGTCTCCTCTCGTCACCCATGATTCTTGGTGGATCAATCCTTTCTCTTCCCCTATTGCCTTGGTTTTTTGGATCTACTCCCTCTACCTCCCTATTATCCACAGGGGGATCTTGAATTAATGTTGCATCTGCTATGTTGTTTGGTCCTCTGTTTTCAGCTCCGATTTTGTGCACTTTATCAATAAAAGGAAGAAGGTTCTCTTCAAGAGATCTTCTTCCATTCATAAAATTGGGAAATAAAATAATATAAAAATAGCAAACTAAAACTAAGTAAATAAATAAAGAAACAAAGTTATAATGCCTCGTAAGATCTTTTAGATCCCCGGTAATGGCGCCAAAAACTTGTCTGCCTTAAAATATACTAACAAATAGTGACCGCAAGTATACGAGCTATTGTAACACGTGATGAGAACCAAGGTCCTATCACCCAACGAAATAAAAGTGTTCAGTTTTATTATTTTGTTTCTTTATGTGTAATTGTATGTAAAAAGAGTTTAATTTTCATTTTTAAAGAAAATAAACTAAATAATTAATTAAAAGCAAGCAAACAATGAATATGATGAATATGCAATGGTATGAACGAGTCTAGAGAAATTGAAAATCCATAGTCTATCTTTTATGATATTAAGCAATTTATTCAATTGATTAAGTTTAACTATCTCATGTTTAATGCAATCATTCAATTAGAACCTATTCTACTAGCTATCACATTCATATAAGTAATCTAGAGAAAAAATGCATCAATCATAGGATTTAAGACTAAAACTTATATACCTAATTCATTTTAGAATCTCAATTGAATAGTGTTTAAATTTCCATTCTCGCTTCATCACCTAAACCCTAATTTAACTAATTGATAATCAAGCAATCAGATATTATAATTAATTCAATTCAATCAATCACAAGTTAAACATATTTAAAGAATCAATAGCAATTCAATCATATCAAGACTAATTCATACTTCAATATCTAGACAACAGAGAATTTAGCTCATGATTGATTTTGATCTCAACAACTTATCAATAATTCTAAGAGAAATTATACTTAATCCCTTAACACAAAGACAACCCAAAAGAATTAAAGCATTTAAGTCAAGAAAAGTAAACCTCAATTAAAGTGCAGAACATCCCAATCTCTTTGGAGAAATTCAACTTCAATCTTTAACACAAACTAAGTTGCAGAAAAACTAAGGAAAAACCATGAAAACAATTCTCAAAGTTAATCTAAATCCTTTCTCAACCAAGTTCTCTCCTAAGAAAGATGTTTAGAAATAGCTTTAGAAGAATTCTCAGTTGAATAGATAACCTAGAACGGATTCGAATGCGTATGATCCCCTAAAACCCTTGGAAAAACCTTCTTTTATACTGATACAAAAGGGTCAACATGACCCTAATTTTTTCACGCATGGGGTCTTGTGCCAAGCTTCATGCCCTATGCAGATTTCTGTAACTTTGAGTAGGAAGGATGTTGTTTGTCCAAAAAGGCGCACAACCCCATACCTAATCTGCACAACCCATGCCAATTAAAAATTCTGTTTCTTCCATCTAATAGCTCGCACGACCTAAATGGGTCTAGGCATGGCCCGTGCCAACTAGAAACACTTCAAAGCTCTTTAAAAATTGGTCCTTGTGAATCCATTCGCTCAAGAACTCTATCTTTCGATCAAATTACTCCATTTATGCAGAGTTTCCTGAATTTCTCTAAAAGACACTCAACAAACATATTAAACGCAATTTTTGGTTAAAAATATACTTAAATGTTTAAGCAAAATAAGTAAAAATATGCCCAAAACAAAAGGCCTTCAACCTTCTTAGCTGAAGAATTAGTTATTTTACTAACTAACACAAGACTGAAATTAAAGGCTAAAACATAAAGAACATTAGGAAGAACAAAATATTTTGAAAACTGAACAGTGCTAATGTGTGTAACATAAGTATATGTACCATTAGGAAGTTTGACTGAAAAATTAGTGATTGAAACATAAGAAACAAAGATATCAAGAGAGCAAGAAATATGATTTGTGGCTCTTATGTCTAAAATCCATTGACTTTTAGTGATTTTAGAAGTAGAACAACATGTAGGAGAAAGAATACATGAAGCAATCATTTTTGGAGAAATAAAAGCAGAGACATTGTTGACTTGAGGTTAAGAATTGATGAGAGCCAAAATTTTATTGCATTGCTTAGCAGTGAGCGGAAAAGAATTAGATTGTGATGCAACTTGAGAACCATTAGGGACAGAAAAACTTAATGGATGTGAATCAAGTGATTGATTATTATTATTGTTAGCATCTAGAGTAATAGCTGAATGAAATTCAACCTGATTTGCAACCGAGAGGGCCTAAATCTTAAAGTGAAACCTAGTGGAAAACCACGCTTTCTATAGCATTTGTCAATTGTGTGACTTGTAATACCACAAAAAGAGCAAACATGCATGTTCCTATTCTGGGAAACCTCCTATGACCAAATTGACTTGGATAATTCCCTCTAGCAAGAAAGACTATTGATTCAACCATTATTCATAGTAACTGAATGATTATCAGGAACTGCAGAATTCAACTGACGTTCATGTATTAGAACAAGAGGAAAAACTTTATTAATAGGTGTTAATGGACTCTGCATCAATATTTGAGTCTTGACAATAATGAAATTCTCATTCAATTCTTTCAAGAAAGTAACCACCTAATCAATTGATTGATAACTTCTTACAGTATTAAGAACATCACAATTGCATTGTGGATTACACTTGCAGATAAGAATAGGCTTCAGTGTAGCCAATTCATCCCAAAAAACTTTAAGATGTGTATGGTAATCAGTAACACTAAGATGATTCTAATTAAAGGCATAAATTTCTTACTGCAAATAAGAAATTCTTATAAAATCTCCTTGTGGAAAACAATCATGTAGATCATTCCAAACTTCTACCGTAGAATCAATCCAAGAAATAATTTTTAAAATTATAAGTGATGGGCCCTGTGTAACCAAGAAACAACCATGGTGTTGTAACGCTTCCAGGTTAGATACAAACGATTATCCTTTGATGGTGGTTATATAGAACCATCAACGAACTTCAACTTGTTCTTTGAAAGCAAAGCTAATTTCATCGCCCGACTCCGTGAATGATAGTTCTTCTCATCCAAAGGAGTCAGTACAAGCACAAGAGCTAGGTTTTCATTGGGATGCATATAATATGAATTGTTGGGGTTTTCTTCTTACCTCTCTTTTTCCATTGTTAAAGATTAAATCTTTAGAATAGAACAAAAAGATCTAAAAGAAAGAATTTACAGGGGAAAAAAATAAGAAACAGAGTATGCAAAATAAAAATGAAGAAGACGAAGATAACATAGACTTCTAGTTTAAACGCGTTGATACCATGATGAGAAAACAAATGAGAGAATTAAAAGAGTTTCTTCTTCATTGTTTGAAAGAATCTTTGATACATATTATATACATTCAAGCTAAATCTGTTGATTCTCTCTCTCACTACAACAAATTGTTATTCTCTCTCTACTAACTGAATGAAGGTGACATGATACCACATTAACCAACTTGCATAGTAACATAAAAGGGGAAGGGGATAGAATACATGAGAGTACATAATACTTATGGTGCATTATTCTCTTCATAATATAAAACAGTGAAACATTCAGACAGTTCGTATACATCCTAGCTCAGGGTTGGCACAAGAGCTCCCTAGATGTGTCTGTTGAAAAATAGCATAAATTTTGCTATTTTTCAGTCACATTTTGAGTAAGAACCACTTAGTAGAAGTGGAAGGTCTTGGAAGTTTTAGATTCTATGCCATGAGAGCTTCAAAATGATATATTATACGCTCAAAATAGTAGTCTAGTGAATGAGAAATTGTCTCATAAAGTTACACCTTTAACAGGGCCAAAGTGGTGGAAATGGGAGTTAATCCCACATTGGAAAAGTATAAAATATTTTTTGGATTTATATATAGGCTTCCATTTTATAATGGATAGCAAGCCTTTAAGGAGATGGTCTCTCCATGTGCGTAAGGGGAGGGTGCAAATCCCAACCACTCCAAGCTCAAAAATTTCGCACATACTCGCACGTCCTGCGTACACGAATATAGGCCCAAAAACCATGGACCTAGACAAGCCCAAATTTTTATTCTTTTGGCACGGGCTGTACCAAACCCAGTTTTGGTCGTGCAAATGAGTTGAGGTCGTACGCCTTACTAAATCATTTTTAAAGGATTCGTACGGCCTAAAGGCTTTTGTACGGGCCCATGCGGATGGGAAAATGGCTCTTACGGGTCTCTAGATGAATTTTGCAAATTTTGAAAAAGAGGGTTGTACCAGGTAGAAAGGGTTTTTGTACGGGCCATGTGGAAAACTTTAGGTCATGCGCATCTTTGTTTTGGCTAGTTACAGAGTTAAAAATTCAAATTAATTTCTATAACCCCTATATAAATGAGACAGTTAGGGAGTTATCAAAAAATTAAATTGTGTTTTAATTTTTTGAAAATCCAACATCCTCCTTTGATTATAAATCGGTGGCTCTTTCTCCATTTTGGAAAATCATTAACAACACAAGAAAATCACACATAAATTTTTCCTTGCACTTAAATTTCTACATTTATTTTCTTCCTCTCAAAACCTCTCTATTTAAGTTCGAACGCTGCAAAAGTTTGACAGGATTTCTTTCTATTGTCGAGCAATGAAATCGTTGCTCATTATATCCTGGGAAATGGATACCAATTAACTTAAAACAATAATAGATGGTGAATCTATTTTAAGGAAACTGATTATATCATACCTCGAGTTTCCTTTCCTTCTATTTATTTTCTATTCATAAAATTGTTATATTTTATGCTTGAACTAACTTATTTACTGCAGTTTTTTCCAATTATTTTTCTGTCTATTATAATTGGTTATACTAACAAATTTACTGCATAAATTTTGGAGAATTATAGAAATTGAATTTATTTCAATTCCTATTAAAATTTTCTATTGAATTTTAATTAATTTTTTAGTTTGTTTTTCCTTTTGATTTTGGTTGGTTGTTATTTTAGTTGTCATTTCTGAATTGCTGTAATTTCCTTGTAATACTGTAATTGTTGTCTAATTACATAATTTGTTTTTATTGCTGTAATTTGTTTACTAATTACAGTTCATAATTCTTTCTACAAACTTAAAATAGATTCAAATTTTATATGACAAATGATTTGCCTAACTGGAAGGACAAAACTCTCTTATCACCTATGTGGTGAATGCCTCTATGTTTGCTGCTCCTAGAACCTTTGTGGTGAATGTCCCTATGGCTACTGTTGTCATCTTTGTAGTGAAATAACCAGTAGTTGTGCCAATTCCAGTCAATCATGCAGAAAGGCTTGAGAAATTCAACAGACAGAATTTCAAGAGATGGAAATAAAAGATGTTCTTCTACCTGACCACTTAGAACCTTGCAAGGTTCTTGATTGAAGATGCTCCCAAGCCTAATGACGGGGAAGCAGATGTTCAAGTTGCTACGCTAATTGATGCTTGGCACCATTTGAATTTCTTATGTAGAAAATTATGTAATGAATGGCCTTAGTGATACCTTATATAATGTATACATAGGGAAAAGAACTGCAAAAGAATTATGGGAGTCTTTAGACCATAAATATAGAACTGAGGATGTTGGTGCTAAGAAATTTGTTGAAGGCCGATTCCTAGACTATAAAATGGTAGATTCTAATACTATAATGAGTCAGGTATAAGAGTTATAGAACATTCGGTCTGAAATCCTTGCTGAAGGATTGATGTTGAGCGAAACTGTTCAAGTGGAAACAATTATTGAGAAGCTGCCCCCTGTTTGGAAAGATTTCAAGAGCTACTTGAAGCACAAGCGCAAAGAGATGAATATTAAGGGGCTGATTGTTAAACTTCAAATTGAGAAGGATAATAGAATGGCTGAAAGGAGAGGCAATGTTATTGTAGCTAAGGCCAATGTGGTAGAAAATGGTCAAGGCCAGAAAACCAAGAAGTCCAAATTGGGACCTAAGGAAAGAGTCTCCAAAAAATCAAGCCAATTTCTAAGGGAAATGCTACAATTATGATAAGAAGGGTCATAAGGTTTCAAAATGTAGATTTTTGAAGAGTTATCGAGAGGCAAACATTATGGAAGGCATAATTGATGATGTCTCAAACATCAACCTTTGTGCTATGATTTCTGAAGTCAACTTGGTTGATTTAAATCCAAAGGCATGGTGGATTGACACTAGAGCTACTAGGCATGTGTTCTCCAATAAGGGAATGTTCTCTTTATTTAAGACTGTGAATAATGGAAAGAAGCTATTTATGGGAAACACTGCCACATCTAAAATTGAAGGTCAAGGAAAGGTCATTCTGAAGATGACCTCTGGCAAGGAGATGACTCTGAACAACATGTTGTATGTATCTGAGATTCAAAGGAACTTGGTTTCTGATCGCTTCTGAACAAACATGGGTTCAAGATGGTAATTGAGTCAGATATAGTAGTTTTGTCTAAGAATGGGATGTATGTGGGAAAGGGGTATGAGAGTCAAGGGCTTTTTAGGCTCAATATAATGACAATCAAACCAAAAATGAATAATAAAGCTAGTTCTTCTATTTACTTGCTTGAGTTATCTAATTTATGGCGTGGTAGATTAGGACATGTTAATCTTAATTCTTTACGAAGATTAATTAACATGAAGCATATTCTCAATTTTCAAATTGATTTAAAACATAAGTGTGAAACTTGTGTTGAGGCAAAACTAACAAGGTCATCATTTTAAATAATTGAAAGAGTCACATCACTACTTGATTTGATTCATACTGATGTGTGTGATTTCAAATCAATTCAAACAAGAAGTGGTAACAAATATTTCATCACTTTCATTGATGATAGCACAAAATTTTGTTATGTGTATCTAATGAAAAGTAAAGATGAAACCATAGAGAAATTTGTTCTCTATAAAAATGAAGTTAAAAATCAACTAAATAGAAAAATAAAAGAGTTAAGGAGAGATCAAAATGGTGAGTATGTTGTTCCATTTGAAACTTTTTGTGAGCAAAATGGAATCATATCAAATCACATCTCCTTATTCACCTCAATCCAATGGGATTGCAAAAATAAAGAATCGTTCCTTAAAAGAAATGATGAATGCGATGTTAATCAGTTTTGGTATACCACATAACATGTGGATAAAGATGTGTTGTCAGCAAATTATCTTTTAAATAAGATACCCAGAAAGAAAGAAGAGAAAACCCCATATGAGTTTTGGAAAAATAAGGTTTCTTCTTACAAATACCTACAAATGTAGGGGTGTTTAGCTAAAGTAGTAGTACCTCCACCTAAGAAGGTAAAGATAGAATCGAAAACCATTATTGCATTTTCATTGGTAATGCACAAAACAATAGTGCATATTGATTTCTTGTGCATGAGTCTAAAGTCCCAAACATTCACAAGAATATGATAATAGAATCAAGGAATGCATCATTCTTTGAGAATGTGTTTCCATGCAATTCTAATGCACTAAAACGATCTCATGAGACTATTGTTTAAAATAATATAGACGAAGAACAAGAAGATGCTCTAGAAGGAGAAACACATGATGAAGAAGAACAAAAGGTTGAGGTCAGACGTAGTAAAAGGGAAAGAGTTGAAAAATCATTTGTTCTAGAATTTTTGACTTATTTACTAGAAAGTAAACCTCAAAACTTCAAAGAAGCTGTAAATTCACATGAAGACTCTCTTTGCAAAAAGGCCATAAATAATGAAGTTGAATCCATCTTGCAAAACCATATCTGGGAGTTAGTTGACCTTCCTCCAGGTTGTAAACTGTTAGGGTATAAATGGATTTTCAAAAGGAAAATGAAATCAAATGGAACAATTGATAAGTATAAGTCTAAACTTGTAATTAAAGGTTACAGACAAAAGGAATGCCTTGATTACTTTGATACATATTCTTCTGTGACGAGAATAAACTCCATTCGGATGATAATTTCCATTGTGGCTTTGCATAATCTTGAAATACATCAAATGGATGTAAAAATGGCTTTTCTAAATGTAAATTTGAATGAAGAAATCTACATGGAATAGCCTGAAGGCATTGTTTTCCCTGAAAAGAAAAGAAAGTCTGTAAGTTGGTGAAGTCTTTGTATGGCTTGAAACAAGCACTAAAACAATGGCATGAAAAGTTTGATCATACAATGATCACAGGTGGTTTCAAAATCAACAAATATGACAAATACATTAATGTTAAAGAGACAGAAAATAGCTATGTCATTTTATGTATGTACATTGATGATATAATCATTGTCAGAAGTGATAAGCATATGGTTAAATCTACCAAGAATATGTTGAAGTCCAAATTTAACACGAAAGACATGGGTCTTACTGATGTCATTTTGGGAATTAAAATCTCAAAGACTTCAAAAAGGACTTGTTTTGAGTCAAACTCATTATGTAGATAAAATTCTTAGTAAATGTAGCAAAGATGATACAGTCGTATCTAGAACTCCTCTAGATACAAGTGTACATCTATCAAAGAATATAAGAGAAGATATTTCTTAAGTGGAGTATGCTAGAGTTATAGAAAGTTTAATGTACTTAATCAGTTGTGCAAGACCAAACTTAGCCTATACTATAAGTAAACTTAGCAGATATACGAGTAATCCAGGAGTTGATCACTGGAAAGCTATTGTAAGAGTACTAAGGTATCTACGATACACTTGTAATAATGGGTTGCACTATACTAGAGAACCAGCAGTGTTAAAAGGACATTTTGATGCTCATTAGATCTTAGATATGAAAGACTCAAAGTCTACCAATGGCTATGTGTTTACACTAGCTGGTGCAGTTGTGTCCTGGAAATCCTCTAAACAAACAGTAATCACCAAGTCTACAATGGAATCAAAATTCATTTCTTTAGATAAATGTGATGAGGAAGTAGAATGGCTTCAAAATTTCCTCGAGGGTATTCTGAAATGGTCAAAGTCTGTGCTAACAATATGCATACATTGTGATAGTTAATCTGTTATTGGAAGGGCACAAAGCAACATGTACAATGGTAAGTCTAGACACATTCGTCGTAGACATGATACTATTAGACAACTAATCTCTACTAGAGTTATTTCCATTGACTATGTAAAGTTAAAGGATAACATAGCAGACCCATTAACCAAAGGTTAAATAGAGAAGTCATAAAAGGGAATGGGACTAATGCCCATTATTTGAAAGATTATTACAAAGGAAACTCAATCTTATTAACTGGAGATCCCAAGATCTAAGTTCAAAGGGATAACCTAACTGTAAAATACCTAGTTAAATCATTGTGGGGGTTATCTTCATGTCTATTCCTATGACAAAACAATGATTTAGTAAAGATGAGGTTGAACTATGCTCTTAATGATTCATAAGAAATCACCTATGTGAGAAAGAAATGGGGTCACTTCAAAGTGAATTGTTTAGGGCATAAAGGCCAAAATGAACATAACCATGAGAACTAAACAGCGTTAGAAAAAAATCTTGTGCATAATATATCATCATTTACACGTAGAATAGTTCAAAGATATAATGTCTATTGCTCAGCCAGTAAAATAAATAAATTTTACAATGGAAGGTTCAAAGGGTAACATCTACCTGTCCTATGCAGGTTTTGATTCAATAAAATCAATCAAGTCAAAATATTTTGGTGTCAAAACTAAGCAATTTTTGTTTTGCTACCAATTTTCATTCATGTGGGGGATTGTTGGAAAATAGTAATATTTTTGCTACTTTGAGTCACATTTTGAGTGATACCCACTTGGTAAAAGTGAAAGGTCTTGGATGTTTCGTATTCTATACCATGAGAGCTTCGAAATAATATATTATACGCTCATAATGATGGTCTAGTGAATGAGAAATTGTCTCGCAAATTTACATATTTAACATGCCCGGCGTGGTGGAAATGGGAGTTAACCCCACATTGGAAAATTTTGAAACATTTTTTGGGTTTATATATAGGCTTCTATTTTATAATAGATAACAAGCTTTTGGGAAGAGGTTCTCTCCATGCGTATAGGGGGTGCAAATCCCGACCACCTCAAGCTCAAAATTCTACCCATGTCCGTATGTCCTACGTACACGAATGTCAGCCCAAAAACCGTGAGTCTAAACAAGTCCAAATTTTTTATGCCTTACTAAAGGCTTTTGTATGGACCCATGCGGATAAGCAAATGGGCCGTACAAATCTCTGGATGGATTTTACAAAATTCAAAACAAAAGGTCGTACGGGGCACAAAGGGTTTTTGTATGGGCCGTGCAGATGGTTTTAGGTAGTGCGCCTCTCTATTTTGGCTAGTTAGAGAGTTAAAAATTCAAATTAATTTATGTAACCCTTATATAAATGACACAGTTAGGGAGTTAACAAAAAATTAAATTGTGTTTCTCCATTTTGGAAAATCATCAACAACACAAGAAAATCACACATAAATTTTTCCCTACTTAAATTTATGCACTTATTTTCTTCCTCTCAAAACCTCTCTATTTGAGTTCATACTCAACAAAAGTTCGACGGAATTTTTTACTACTGCTGAGCAAAGAAATTGATACTCGTTGTATCCTGAGAAACGGACACCAATTAACCTACAACAATAAGAGGTAGTGAATCTGTTTTAAAGAAACTTATTATATCAAGCCTCAAGTTTCCTTTCCTTCTATTTATTTTCTTTTCATAAAATTGTTATATTTTATGTTTGAAAGAACTAATTTCCCGCAATTTTTTCCAATTATTTTTCTGTCTATTATAATTGGTTAAATTAACAAATTTCTTGTTAAAATTTGGAGAATTATAGAAATTGAATTTGTCTCAATTCCTATTAAAATTTGTTGTATTTTAATTAATTTTTCAATTTATTCTTCCTTTTGTTTTTGGTCGGCTGTTATTTTAGTTATCATTTTTGAATTACCAATTTTCTTATAATTTTTAATTGCTGTAATTTTCTGTAATTGTTGTCTAATTATATAATTTATTTTCCTTGTTGTAATTTTGTAATTTGTTTACTAATTACAGTTCATAATTTTTCCTACTGTGTCGTGCATGATGAGTTAGTTCTTACAACTAAGGAGTACACGAGGCAGGTAACTAAGCTGGGCTGAGAGAAATTGCTCCCCATTGTTTCAAGCTGAGGGATGTCGAAGACTCTGTATCAAAAAAAATGACACGAGGTGAAGGACAGGCTATTTAAATTGAATGTTGAATATTGAACTGTATTGTTGGATTGATTGCTGTTTGCTGGTGGATTCTTGGATTTAAATTAGAAAATCTGGTCCTAAATTGGTTTGGATGTGGTTTGTCAGTCGTGGATTAAATCAGTTCTGTTTACATGTTTCATGTTTCAAACTCTTGATTCTGATTTCGGGTCTGTTCTTTTTATTTCTCTGATTTTGCTTCTGATTTAATTAAAATTTTCTGAAGATTCAAGTTTTATTTTTAATATGCTTACGTGCTTTATTATTTTTGGTTAATTCTGTGTATTTTCTGTTGGTATAGTAGCTTTCATTAATTTGATTTATTGGCTATTCATCAATCTGATAGCCTATGGGTTAACACGGTTTCTCAGCCTGATGGCCTGATTGGTATCTTTGCCATTTTTTTAGGGTCACATTGGTGCCACTGGAAAAAATTGTTACACTTTTAACCTAAAGGTTAACCTGACTGATTGAGTTTAACTGACCCGTGTAAATAAAATAAGATAAATGGTGTAGTGTATATCTTTTACATTTATATTTATGAATGATTATACTGGTGGTGATATACAATAACCCTATTCTAAAGCCTATGATTAAGCTAAATCATATACATATAAGAAAGAAATAATAGAAAATCAATCTCTAATATAAACTACGTATTTTGTGGCTATTCTATAGCTCAACTTCCTTTAACACTCCTCCTCAAATTGGAGTGTATGTTTATGATACCCAACTTGTTGAGTAAAACTTCAAACTGCTCAGTGCTCAAAGACTTGGTAAATAAATTTGCTGGTTGATCTGAAGTGCGAATGTGAGCAGTCTGAATCATTTCATTTTGAATCTTTTCACGCACTAAGTGACAGTCTATCTCTATGTGTTTAGTTCGCTCATGAAAGACTGGATTTGCGGCTATGTATATGGCTGCTTGATTTTCACAATATAAATTCACTGGCTGTGTATGACTTTCTCCCAAGTCTTTTAAGATGTTTTTCAACCATGTGATCTCACAGCATGTAGTAGCCATAGATCGATACTCTACTTCAGCACTTGAACGAGATACCGTTGCCTGTTTCTTTGTCTTCCAAGAAATTGGTGCTTGACCAAGCAAGATGCAAAAACCTGTAATTGACCTTCTTGTTTTCTTGCAACGAGCCCAATCAGCATCACAAAATGCCCTTAATCGAAGAGAACCTATAGATGGTAATAAAATACCTTGTCCAGGAGTATGTTTGATATACCTAAGGACTTTGTGTGCTGCCTCCAAGTGTGGTTGTCTAGGTTTGTCCATAAACTGACTCAACACATGAATAATATAAGTGAGGTATTATGGTGAGATAAACTAACCTCCCTACTAATCTTCTGTAAGTTGATGCATCATTTAAAGGTTCTCCATCTGATTGTGTGAGTGACAAATTTTGATCTACCGGAAAACGAGAAGGTTTAGCAACTAAGAACCTGACATCTTCTAAAATTTCCAAAGCATATTTTCGTTGTGATAAACTGATTCCTTGTCTTGACCTTACAATCTCTATGCCGAGGAAATATTTAAGTTTTCCCAAGTCTTTAAGTTTGAATTGCTTGGATAAGAAAAGTTTAG